>JAFNEN010003837.1:0-10510 GCA_019343175.1 Oedothorax gibbosus
TTTTGGCTTTTTTTATCTCGTTCACACTTTTTTTAAAAAAACCCCATTTTTTAAGTTAAAGAAACTCTTGTGAAAATTTTATTTAAAATTTGTTTTAAGGGAAAATTTTTGAAACCCTTTTAAGTATTTTTTTTTTTTTTAAAAAAAATTTCCCCCAATTTTAAAGGTATGCATGCAATTTTTTCCAAATTTTAACAAGTTTTTATTCGCCAGTGGATGAAATTTTTATCCCTTTTAAAATTGCTTTGCTTTTTAAAATAAAGGGAAAAGCATATTGATTATAGCAACGAATGAAAACGATAAAAAAAGATACTCTTCGAAATCTTTTTACCATTTAAAACTAAAAATTTAACAATAATTTACTACATTTAAAAGAAATTGGGCACAACTATTCAAAAAACTAATAAATTGACAAAAGTTTTTTTACATGTTTCTGTTCTACTGATTTACGTTTGTTTAATAGCTACATTTAAGAAAATAAAACTCTAAAAAATGAGTACTGGGAATGGTTCATTTTATTTTTGGGAACAATATGCTAAAGAACAAATATTTTGAAATTTTAAAATTCGATATCATACGGTTTTTAAAAATTTAATTGACAGGTGGAGTTTCAAAACACAAAACTTAAAAGAGTCATTTTTACTGACGATGGGAGGGTTTACAGTTGGTTTACTTTCCTATTTTGGGGCTACCGGTTCCTTACATCCTGAGGTTTAAACCCCAAAAATGAAAAAAAAAAACCTCAAATTTTACCCCCAAAAGGGGATGGAAAAATGCTGTCATTACAAGCGTTAGTTTTAAAAGGTTTAAAATTTATTGTGTGGAAAGGGCGAATATTTTCCCTCAAGGGGCAGTGATTGGATGAAACCCATTTCTCTTTTTAAAACGCTACTGTAGAATTTAATCCCAACTGTAGGGAAAAGTGATGAAATTCAATTTGCTGAAAACCCAAAAAAACATCACAAAATTGTGATGTAAAAAATAACCGCAAAAATTTTGTGAAATTTTTTAACAAAATTTTTTTGCCGTCGTCTTTCAACGGAATCAATGAGTTCTCAAAAAAAAGGGAATTTTTCTCAAATTGAGAACCTATTTTAAAATGAAAGAAAAATCCCCACAATAACTGACTTTTAAAAAAAAACCCCTTTGATTATTTTTTTTAGTACTTCTTTTTCATAATAAGTTTTTTTTTGATTTCGGCAAATCCTATCTTCAAAAAACATCGCATCTTTGGATGTAGTATTTGTCGGGCCTACTTTTCCTTTTTTTAAATTTAAACCCCTTGGGCGTGATAGTGATCAAATAAAGGGTTCTCCGGGTTTCCCTGTCACTTTTTGGTTAGTTCTGACCTGGGACGAAAGAGGTTTTCCCTTTTTAACCTAAATGAAAAAGGGATGCATCTTTGCTGGAAAAACCCCTTGGGACAGCATCTCAAATTGCCCATTTGTTGGTTTTTGGATGCCGATACTGTAGTTGACGGTTTTTTAAAGGTTCCATGGTACGAAGTTATAGGGGTTGAGTGGTTTTAAAAAACATGAAAAAAAAAATTTAAAAAACAGGGAGGGAAATTCCCAAAAAATGGGGTTTAAAATGATATGTTAGGCAAAATTCTTGGTTTTTTCCCTTTAAAAAAAAGGTTTTCTTTTTTAAAATTTTGGCCTCTTAAATTTCCCTTTTAGGTATATTAGGGAAGCCCAAAATAATCATAAAATTTATCATTGATTTTGCATTTCATATTTGGTTATCTTTTGATAAATTTTTTTTTTTAAATACAAAAGGGGTTTTCAGAAACAAAATTTGGGAAAACCGGGTTTTAAGTTACGAAGAGTTTTTAATTTACATCTTAAATCGTTTATAAATACAAAGGAAAAAAACCTGTATGAATATTGGATTAAATTTATAAGAAATTTATTTATTATTATTTGTTTTTTACGATTTCACGCCTTAAAAAAGGTAAAAATTTTTCTGGACCATGTTTATTTAAATTGATGGTACAAAACTAAATTATTTTTTGGGCCGCCCCCGGAAAACAATGGGCATGCCCTGAATAAAGGTAAAACTAATATTTTTTATTATTGTTTTGCTTTTTTCAAAAAACCCATAAAAAATTTCATCTTTCAAAAACCACTCACAAAAGCTGTGCAAAACATGGGCCCCCAACACAAAACCTCGTGAAGCAAAATTTTTTGCCCCTTTCTATTAATCAAAAAAAACCCTTTGGTCATAATTCTTACAACACTCGAGTCGACCCCCCCAAAGGGTCGCACCCAACAAAACATCACTTTTAAAAAAAAAAACTTTAAAAATAAGGACCGAGTTTAAGAAAAATTGTGAAAGGCCCCCCCAAGCTTTTAGACCAAAAAAGATATTAAGAATTCTTTCTTAATTTTGTGCAAAAAATTTCGAGAGCCGGACTTGCCCCCCCCTACCCTTAAAACTATGGGCCAATCCAACTAATTTTAATTTTTTTATTTTTTACTTAAATAATAAAAAATGAAAAAAATGTTGAATTTGGATAACCCCAAATTTTTTAATTTTTGGGAGTTTGGAGAAAAAGCATCCCGACTACGGGAAAAAGCCAGTGGATTTATTGGGGGCAAACCCTTTTCCATCCCCAAAACAAAAAACCCAAAAAAAAATTATAAAAAAAAAAATATATTGCACTAAGGGGGAAAATACAAAATTTAAAACCCAAAAGGGTAGTAAAAAACGACCCCCTTTTTTTTTGGGCCAAAAACAAAAGGGGGGGGGGGGGGGGACGGGTGAAAAAAATGAATCGTAATTTGAATGAAAAAATAGGCTTTCATTTTTAAAATTTGTATCTTTTTCCTGCCCCCAAAAAAAAATTTTTAAATTTGGGCTTCTTTTTTAAAAAAAATTTTATTTTTAAGAAAAAGGGTGTAAGTAAGAGCCCAATTTTAAAATGGGCTAACTTGGGGTTGGGCCCATGGGTTTTGACTAAAAAAAAAGGTTCTCTTTTCTGTCTGAGCCCCTTTCCCCAGGTTTAGTGGGGTAGTGCCCACAGTATCAAAGGGGGCCCAAACACATCCCACATAAGGGTTCTACCTGGGGAAGTTAGAATGCAAATCCTTTTATAAAAAAACTAAAAAATTTCCCGGGTTTAGCGGCTTGTAAGATCCGGTTCGACTCCTTTAAATATGTTTCCCGGGAAAAATTTGGGGGCCCATAAAATTTCCCAAGGGGGGTGGCAAAAATGCTCAAGACCCAGGGTCAAAAAAGGGGGTTGGAAGAAAAATTTAAACCGTTAAGACTCGTTTTAAGTAACCGGATAAGTTTGGGTTTACACCGGGAGGGTTATTAGGGTGGAAAAAAATTTTTCGGTTATTGGGTGTATCACGTTTTTTTTAAAATAAAAAATTTTTATGTTGCCTTTTTTAAAAAAAAATACACCATGGGAACTTTAACGCGTTTTAAAAAGAAAAAGTAGCATTAGAAAAAACATCGCAGTTTTAAGGAAGCTGAAAAACGTATTATGGGCCCAAGTTTGTTGAGTAAGTTTAGGGTTTATAAACTTTTTTGGAGAGAAGGGAATTCTCGGTTTTATTTTAGGTGACATGACATTGCAATATCCGAAACCCAAAATTTCTGTAAATTTGCGCGAAAAAATTTTATTCTTCTTTGATTTGAAAAAAAAAGGGCATTTTTTAACAAACATTAAAAACCGCTGAGGATTGAAGCATTTTTTAGTAAAAAATAATTTTCGAAACTTGTCTTGAACCTTTCTCAATGTTAGAGTTTTTGTTTTTTTTTTTTTGGAAAATCTATGAGTGGGAAGTGAAACAAAGGGCTCATTAAAAATGAAAATAGCTGCATATTCCCGGGGAATATGTTTGTCATATTTTTCATTTAAAATTTGTTATAAAAATAATTTTTTATGTTAAAATATTTTAAATTTTTAAATAGATTGGGGGTTATTTTTAAAAAAACAATGGGCTCGTCTTTTACAATAAAATTTTAAAAAAATTTAAAAAGTAAAAAATACAGATACGACCTGCAGGGATGTTTTTAAGGGAAAAGGAAAATGTTTAATTTATTTTGCCATTGAAAGTACTGGGATTTCCCAATTAAACGAATGGGTGAAAAAAAAATTAAAATAATTTCGAAAAATGTCTCCCCAAGGTGAAAACAAGCTATATTTAAAAAGAAGTCAATTTTTTTAATTTTAATTTTTTAAAAGCATTTGTTTAAAAACCACTTTTATAACTGGAAAAAACCCCACGCGCCACCAAACCAGAACGTACATCAATTTCAAATTTCCCTCCATTTAACAATTAAATAAATCATTCAAGGACAAAAATACCCCCCCTAAATTTTTTCAACACGAGGCGATTATTATGATAATTACCCCTTTAGTAGCAAAAAGGGCCCTTTTTTATTTTCCCCCTTTCGAAAAAGCTCTGATTGAAAACCCGGGGGTTTAATGAAGGGGGGTATTTAAGGAATAAATTTTGGAATAATTCCCGGGGATTTGTACCTTTTGCAGCAAGATTTCAGGGCTTGGGGGAAAAAATAAAATTGGGAGGGCTTGGTGAGTTTACCCCCTGGGGCATCAAATCGATGGGGGGAGTTTCAAAAAAACCCCACAAACGCAGTTTGATTTTCCATTCTGTTCAAAAACTCTTTTAAAAATATAACCCGTTAATATAGGGAAGTAATTTCCCAAAAGAAAATAGGGTTTAAATCAGAATGGACATGGGTTTACTGTTGCGTGACGGCCCTCCAAAAAAAAACATTGGGTGCATTTATAAAAGAACTTTGGGAGCGGTCGAATATTAAATTTATCTATGATTAATGTCTTGTACAAGCGATGTTTGCGATAAAATATTTGGAGAAAAATTTGTCAAATATCTTGCCGGATTTTTAAAATTTTACGTCCCCCGTAAAAACGGGAAAAAGTTCGAAGCGTTTGTTGGTTTATGCGAAGATTGGGGTTTTTGGGTGAAAGCCGGAATCATAGAAAAATTGTTGGGGCCCCATATTTAAATATATTTTAATGAAGTTAATTAAATTTGTGGAAACCATTTTACGGTTTTTTATTTAAATAACACGAAAAAATGTTTTTGGGTTTTTAAACATGGAATATATACAAGGGGTTTATCCTAATTAAAGTGTGATTTTTAAAATAACCATATGGAAAAGGGAAAATAGAGTTGTGGTTTAAAAAGATGTTTAAAAATTGAGAGAAACATTCCGAAGGGATTTTAGACATTTTTTAAAAAAAATTGGGGGCGCTTATTTTTGGACAGTATTAAGAAAAAAAAAATTTGTTTAAAAAAATCCCAGGAGCCCTTTAAAAAACAGTTTAAAAAATAAATTTTAAAAATTTTTCCATTTTTCTTTAAATGAAAACCAAGGGTTTTCATTTCAAAAAGTAAAAAATTTATTAGTTTAATGGGGGAATGTTTATTTTTATATGATTAAGTCACGTTTGCATAATGGAATAGAAAATTATTCAGGGAATTTAAAAACTTATTTTGTTATTTGTAGATAAAAAAAAATACGGAAGAAACCTTTTAATTTAAAAAAGTTTTTTCTATTTAAATTTTTATCCCGTACTTAACTCCCTTTTTTATTTTTTTCGTAACTCCTCCCTTTCTGGATTTAAATTAGTTATAGCCTTTTAAAATTTTTAATAAAAAGTAAACATTCAAAATATCAGCAAACCCGGTTATCTTTTTTTTCAAATGTAAAAATAATGGGTTCTTTAAAATTTTTAAACTTTAATTATAAGATTTAAAAGTCACTTTTCCTAAATAGTCTTTTTTTAAACGTTACTAGAAAAAAAAATTAAATTTCCCAAAAACAAAACCCAAGCTTTACCTTTTCCTTTTAATTTCCAAATTTTTCCCCTACATTTTTATACCATTTGATTTCCAAATAGGGAAAGGGAAAGTTCCACAGAAACACAAACTTTTACCAAAAGAAAGCCGGAGGTAAAAAGGGTTGGAAAAAATATCAAAAAAAAATAAATGGGCTGCACATACCTATATTTTATTTCGTTTCTTTTTTCCCCAAAAATTTTCTTTTACTCGATAATCGAATTTCTGGATGCCCCCTTCAATTATTTAGAATAAAAAATTTTTCTAGTGGAAACTAGGGCCAAAAAAAAATTTTGACGTTTGGGGTTTCCCCTTTAACTAAAAAAAGCGGTACTTTTAAAAGGGAAAAAAAATTTTTTTAAAAATTTTTATTGAAAAATAATTTTTTTAAATTTGTTCACAAAAAATTTTTTTTTAAAAAATATATATTTCATTTTTAATTTTTGAAATTTCGAAGATTTTTTTTTAAGGGGTTTTAAAATTGTGCGCTATGAAAAAAAATTTAATTTTTTTAACAAACAATCCCCGTAAAAGTTTTAAAATTTTTTTCTTATTTTTTTTTTTTAAAGTGAAAATAAAGAAAAATTTTCTTTTTTTTTGGGGTTTTTTTTTAAAAAACCAAAAAAAAAACCCCCTTTTAAAAATAAGAATTCTTTTTTTAGTGAAAAAAAAAATGGGTTTGTTTTCGAAATTTTTAAAAATTCGGAAAACCCCAATCGGGGGGGCGAAATTTCAGAATGCTTTTCAAAAAAATTGGGGGTACTTTGTGCTTTTGGTTTTTACACCCACCATTTGAATAATAAAGTAAAGCAGGCATTTTCTTTTAAAAATATCTTTTAAAATTCCCCCAAAAAAGGGGTTTTCCAAAAAAAATTTTTTTTTCCCTAGATTACGTTTTTTCGGGTTTTTTTTTTTTTTTTCATTTGTTTCCGTAAATTCGGGGGTATTTTTAAATTTATTTTAGTCGTATTTTTTTATAAAAAATTTTTTTTTCCTAAAAACCGATTTAAAAAAAATTTGGGAATTAAATTATATGCTACAACAATTTGAATTATAAACTTAGCGAAGAAACTAAATACATTACATTGATCTCTTTTTTGGGATGTAAAACGTAATTATTATCGTTTTAAAAAAATTTTTTACAAAATATTTTCCCAACGTTTTTGTAGCGATCTAGATATGTATTTTTTTAAATTCTAATATGTGTAAAAATTTTAAAATGTATATGTTATTCTCATTTTATTAATGGGGAAGAACTTTTTCTAAATTTTTAAAATGTACATGAAAAACAACCAAAAAAAAAATTTTAAAAAAACCTTCAAATTTTAAAGCAAAACCAAAAAAAATATTAGCTCAAAAACGGGTATCAATATTTATTTTATTTTGAGAAAAAAGGACAGTATCCCTTGAGAAAAATGGAAAAAAATCAAATCCATTTTAAAATAAAAAATAGTGTTTCAAGCCCAAAAGCCCTTTTCCCTAAAATCCGTTGGGTTTATTATTGCAACTCCGCATCATTCCAACAAAACCATTTTGCGCTTTCCCTTCGAATTTTGGGGTGATTTTTTTTCCATTAATACTTAAATTTCCCAAATTTTAATGACTGAGTGGAAATTGCAGTGGAGAAACCCTTGAGAGCAGCGTAGTTTTTTTTTCCCTTTTTTATTTTATAAAAGCATTATTTTTTAGTTTATTTTGTAGTTTACACAACTTCAAAGTATTTCACCATTGCTTTCAAAAGTTTTTTTTTTTTGAGGAAAATTTACAAAAAACCCCCAAAAAAAAATTTTTAAAAAAAAGGTTTTTTTTCTTAATTCATTTCATAATAGTTTTTTAAAAACTAGTCCCCAAAATAATATTTATTAAGCGAGTGGGTTTTTTTTTCACGAGCCGGGGGGGAGGCGGTAAAAAAAAAAAAGAGCTTAAAAAAGTATTATTTTGGGAGGTTTTGTTTTCAAATTTTTAAATAAAGTGGGAAAAAAAGTTTTTCCCTTTTAAAAAATTTTTTTTTAGTACAGCTGGGGAAAAAAAAACGATCCACCCTTATTTTTTTGGGGCATTGGTCAAGGAAAATTTTTTGCAAGGGCATTTTTTTTGGGAAAAAGGAAAGGGAAATTTTAAAAAATGGCAACCAAAAATTTTATAAGGGGCGTTACATTTTAAAAAGAGTACCAACTTTAAAAAAATTCCCCAAGGAAAACCCTTTTTTTTTACAAAAAATTTCAAACTTCAAAATCCCCCGGTATAAAAAAAATTTTCATTTTACTTTTTTTGTGGTTTTTAAAACATTTAAATTTTTAATTCTTTTGGGGGGAAATCTCCCAAAATTTATAAAAGGTAATTTTTTTGGCTTTTTTTTAAAAAAAAAAGACCCAACTAGCAAAAGGTTTTTTCCAAAACTCGCCAAAAATGTGAATTTAACCTTTTTCCCCCAATTTGTGATTTTTTTTTATTTTTTTCCCTTTTTTTTTTTTAAAATTTTTGGTTTTTTTAAAATTTAGAAATAAAAAAAAGGGTAGACGAAAAGATTTTTAAAATTTTTAAAATTTAAGGGCCATATACTTTTTTTAAAAAGAAAAAGATTTAAAAATGCAAATTGTTACAATCAATAGACAAACTAATTATTACTTTTTTTTTTACATTTTTTGGGAAAAATTTTTTTTTCTTTTATTTTGCTAAAAAAAGGTTTGGGGTTTTAAAAATTGGGGACCGGGGGCGGGGACATACCCCCACCCCCCGAAAACCCCAAAAAACCCAAAAAATTCCCACAATCCCAAATCCCGAAGGTCAAAACCCCCAAGGGGGCTAAATCCCCAAAACAGTTTTTTTTTCCTTTTTTCGTTTTTTTTAAAATTAGAGTTTTTTTATTATTTTGTTTTTTTGGGGTTTTTTTAATATTGTTAAATCTTTGTTATCCCCCGTTATTGCCAGTCAGTCAGTAATTATCATCCGTAAGTTAGCCTCCCGTCAGTTTTAGTCAGTGTTTGTCAGTTAATTTGTCATTTGGGGTTTAAAAACAATTAAATCAGTCGTTATTTGCGTCGTCCGTTGTTTGTCCCCTTAGTCGTCTTTTGTTTTGTCATTTTTGTCCCTCCCTTAGAAAAATCATCATCATTTTTTATCAGTCAGTCAATTTTAACACTCCTTTTTTTTAGTCACTCCTTTTTGTTATCCAGCTGACAACTTAGTCTAAATGACTTTTAATTAGTTATCAGGAATGACTGACTCATGACTAACTAATTGTTTTACGGGGAACTAACCGGGCTAACGACAACATAATGGCTAAAACGGGCTAATTAAATGACTACAATGACTGACTGACAACTTACGCCGACTAACCCTTTCGAGGGCAAACCCCCCCGATGACAAATAACGGATGGGCTAACTGACAAAAAAATAACCGACTAAATAACTAAATAAAAAAAGAAAAACCAAAATTAAAAAAAAACGAGGAAAAACCCCTATTTTTGGGGAAATTTTTAATAAAATAATTAAAAATAATTTGGGGAAAAACTTTCATTTTAAAAAAATAGTAAACGTTTTTAAAAATTTTTTTTAAAATTTACAAACAAAATAATTTTTGACTTAAAAAAAAAAAGATTTTTAGACATTTTACAGTCAATAAATTTTAAAAAAAAAAATTTACCAAAAAAAAATTTTTAAAAACCCCCCCAAACCCAAAAGCAAATTGGATCCCAAAATTTCTAAGTAATTTTTTTTCACGGTCCCTAAAAATTTGTTTTTTTATTTTTTTTCAATAATCGGGGGGA
This sequence comes from Oedothorax gibbosus, assembly GCA_019343175.1. Classification (NCBI taxonomy): domain Eukaryota; kingdom Metazoa; phylum Arthropoda; class Arachnida; order Araneae; family Linyphiidae; genus Oedothorax; species Oedothorax gibbosus. The sequence continues at coordinate 9,611 of JAFNEN010003837.1, forward strand.
AAAATTTTTTTTTGAAAAAAAAAAAATTTGGGGTTTTTTTCCCACTTGATCACTTTATCCCATTTATTCAACAAAAAATTTTGGGGGTTTTTTTTTATAAAATTTTTTTTTTCTTATTTAAAAATTTTTTTTAAAAAAAAAAAAAATAAATTTAAAAAATTTTTTGAAAAAAATTTTGTGATTTTTTTTGGAAATTAGAAAAATTTTTTAAAGAAAAAAAAAATTTTTTGGGTTTTAAATTTATTTTATTTTTTTGGGGGTATAAAAAAAAGTTTGTAAAATTTTTTTAAAAATTTTGGGTTTTAAAAAACGGGGAAGCTTTTTAAACCAAAAAAAAATGCAAATTTAAAAAACAAAATTTTTATCTGGGGGTTTTTAAATGATAAACATTTTTTATAAAAAAAATTTGGGGGTTTTTTTTTTGGGGAATTTTTAAAATTTGGGACTCATTTTTTTAAAAAGTAGAGACCCCTTATACAATTTTTGGGGTTTTTAGTTTTGAAAGGGCCCTTTCCTATTTTCCCGAAAAAAAAAAAAAACCTTTTTCCAAAAAATTCCCCGATCAATGCAACCAAAAAAAAAAGGGGGGATCGGTTTTTTTTTTCCCCCGCTTTTCTTGTGTTTTCCCCGGAGTATTTGAAAATGCAAAAATAAGGAAACCCAAAAAAAATTGTGTTTTTTGACATCATTTATTTTCCCTGGAATATTTATGACCCTCATTTTTTTTTTTTTTCCCCAAACAGATATTTATTTATTTTACCCCTAGGCCGAAAAAAATACTTTCCCGGACTTCTTGACGTAAGCACGAAAGTTCATTTTTGAAACGTTTAGAAAGAAAATGATTTTTAAAAAATTAAAATTTTTTTTCACGTTGTTAAGATATTTTTAAAAAGTAGTTTA
>JAFNEN010003843.1:0-10238 GCA_019343175.1 Oedothorax gibbosus
GGTCAAGTGACGATGGATGTTTTCAAAATTATTTTTATTGAACAATTTAAGTTAACTAATCTCTTAAAACTAATCGGTTTAAATTATTTGTCTTGTGAATTACGAGGCATAATTGTCTGTGTCCTAAAGGAGGCTGGAAATAGTAAGTCAGTGGTCTGTTTAATTGGTTATTAAAATTGGTTAATTAAGTAATTTTTAATAAAGGATTTTTTGGCGAATGTTATGCGTTTTCTTCAAAGTCAGGCATTATCAGATCTACACGATGGCAATTGGCGACGGGCGGGCGTCGTAATTTGAACCGCAGTCAAGTGACGATGGATGTTATCAAAATTATTTTTATTGAGCAATTTAAGGTTTTTTAAACAATTCTTAGTATTTTTTTTACTAAATTTAATTTTTTTTACATTTTTGTTAATTTTTGGTCAAGTGACGATGGATGTTTTCAAAATTATTTTTATTGAACAATTTAAGGTTTTTTAAACAATTCTTAGTATTTTTTTTACTAAATTTAATTTTTTTTACATTTTTGTTAATTTTTGGTCAAGTGACGATGGATGTTTTCAAAATTATTTTTATTGAACAATTTAAGTTAACTAATCTCTTAAAACTAATCGGTTTAAATTATTTGTCTTGTGAATTACGAGGCATAATTGTCTGTGTCCTTAAGGAGGCTAGAAATAGAAAGTCAGTAGTCTGTTTAATTATTCAATTAGGTTATTTCTTAAAGTCTGTTACTTATTAAAATTGGTTAATTAAGTAATTTTTAATAAAAGATTTTAAAATAAGTTGAGTGAAATTTCATTCCTTAAATTTATTAAATTAATTTAAACAAATTTAAAAATATAAAATAATGTAATATTATTTGTTAATTTTACTAGTTTAGTTAACTAATCTCTTAAAACTAATCCAGAATTTCACGATTTCGGTGTTATGCGTTTTTCTTCAAAGTCAGGCATTATCAGAGTTACACGGTGGCAATTGGTGACGGGCGTCGTAATTTCGTAACCGCAGTCAAGTGACGATGGATGTTTTCAAAATTATTTTTATTGAACAATTTAAGTTAACTAATCTCTTAAAACTAATCGGTTTAAATTATTTGTCTTGTGAATTACGAGGCATAATTGTCTGTGTCCTAAAGGAGGCTGGAAATAGTAAGTCAGTAGTCTGTTTAATTGGTTATTAAAATTGGTTAATTAAGTAATTTTTAATAAAGGATTTTTTGGCGAATGTTATGCGTTTTCTTCAAAGTCAGGCATTATCAGAGCTACACGGTGGCAATTGGCGACGGGCGGCGTCGTAATTTGAACCGCAGTCAAGTGACGATGGATGTTATCAAAATTATTTTTATTGCACAATTTAAGGTTTTTTAAACAATTCTTAGTATTTTTTTTACTAAATTTAATATTTTTTACATTTTTGTTAATTTTTGGAATTTAACTTTTTAGATATTAGACTGCTTTAAAATATCAACCATGGTAACATGTTTTTAATATGTAGGATTTGCGAGCGCGCGGGTAATAATAATAAATAATAATAAATATAATATAATAATAATAATATATATAACGCCATAATAATAAAATTTACTATAATATTTACCATAATAATAAAATATAAAATTAATAAAGTTCACATTCCTAATGTAGATGGCGCCATGGATATTCGTGCTGGTCACATGACTTGGGTATCACATGACTTGGTGCTCTCATGATATACCTAAGCGGGTCCTGAAATAATATAATCAAATATATATAGGGCGTTCTTCAACGTCATTTAGAACAACGATAAGTAAATGAATGATTAAAAAGATTAATAATTTCATTATTGAGTTAGTAATATTTTTAACGCGGTTGCAATGTGAATTGGGCAACAATGCAAATCGAAAATAAACTCTAACAATGGTATTAAGTAATCGAGAGTTATATCGTTGAACATTGTTGCACCTTGACTATGGATGGGTTTAGTTGCTTATTAACCTAAGATTTTCAACAAGATTTTCGAAGTACCAACTTTTTTGGGGACTTAGCCAAAATTATATATTAAATTATAAATTTAAAATTATTAATTTAATTATTACGGTTGCAAACTCGGGGGAAATGGGCGGAAGCAATTGCATTTAGTAGTGTAAAATATGAAATAGCTAACTTATTATAATGAATCCTAACTTATTGCAAATTTCGAAAATATTTACAAGTCCGAATTCAATACTAAATTCCAATTCGACAAGACGAGAAAATATGAAGTACTAAAACTTTTCTAAGTCCGAACGAGGAGTTATTTTCTAAGTTCGAAGTTACTTCTCGGCATGGATCAAAATAAAAACAACTGAATTAGTAAAATTAAAAAAAAATTTTAAAGTCCGAATTCAATACTAAATTCCAATTCGACAAGACGAGAAAATATGAAGTACTAAAACTTTTCCAAGTCCGAACGAGGCGTTATTTTCTAAGTTCGAAGTTACTGCTCGGCATGGATCAAAATAAAAACAACTGAATTAGTAAAATTAAAAAAAATTTCAAAGTCCGAATTCAATACTAAATTCCAATTCGACAAGACGAGAAAATATGAAGTACTAAAACTTTTCTAAGTTCGTTAAGGCGTTATTTTTCTAAGTTCGAAGTTACTGCTCGGCATGGATCAAAATAAAACAACTGAATTAGTATAATTTAAAAAAATTAAAAAATTTCAAAGTCCTCAATGAGACAAGACCAACGGATTAAAAAAAAATAAAAAAAATGATTCATTGGTCTCTCCAACAAATCTCCCAGTCAGAGGATAAGTCTCAGTATATCGCAGTATGGTGGCTGCTCTAATACGTACAACACCCAGACTAGTACTAAAGTCTTTTACAGACGATTTGGCACCCGCGCATCGCACCCAGAGGGGTTGGATCTAGAGCAAAGGACGCACAAAATAGGCGTCCCGGAGAATGCTCCGGACCGGATAGGCCTCGTCGCCAGGGTAGCCTGCCACAGTCTGGACAGATGTACACCCCGGCTAAAGTTGCCCACCGACGCGCGTGGTACGAACGGTATCGTTGCATCGACTAGACGGGATTCTGACTTAGAGGCGTTCAGTCATAATCCCACGGATGGTAGCTTCGCACCACTGGCCTCTCGACCAAGCACATGAACCAAGTGTCCGAACCTGCGGTTCCTCTCGTACTGAGCAGGATTACTATCGCAACGACGAGTCATCAGTAGGTTAAAACTAACCTGTCTCGCGACGGTCTAAACCCAGCTCACGTTCCCTATAAGTGGGTGAACAATCCAACGCTTGGCGAATTCTGCTTCGCAATGATAGGAAGAGCCGACATCGAAGGATCAAAAAGCAACGTCGCTATGAACGCTTGGCTGCCACGAGCCAGTTATCCCTGTGGTAACTCTTCTGACACCTCTTGCATAAAACTCGTAAAGTCAAAAGGATCGATAGGCCATGCTTTCGCAGTCCGTATTCATACTGAAAATCAAGATCAAGCGAGCTTTTGCCCTTTTGCTCTACGCGAGGTTTCTGTCCTCGCTGAGCTCGCCTTGGGACATCTGCGTTACCATTTGACAGATGTACCGCCCCAGCCAAACAACCCACCTGAATCTGTCCTCGGAGCGGATCGCGCGCTACAAGGAGGCAGCGCGCTTGGGGCTAGAAGCGTGATCCTTACGGGTCGCTTTCCGCTTAACCGAGTAAGTAAAGAAACGATGAAAGCAGTGGTATTTCACTGACGGTGCAAGCACCTCCCACTTATACTACACCTCTCATGTCTCTTCACAAACTCAGACTAGTGTCAAGCTCAACAGGGTCTTCTTTCCCCCTGATTTTTCCAAGTCCGTTCCCTTGGCTGCGGTTTCGCTAGATAGTAGATAGGGACAGTTGGGAATCTCGTTAATCCATTCATGCGCGTCACTAATCAGATGACGAGGCATTTGGCTACCTTAAGAGAGTCATAGTTACTCCCGCCGTTTACCCGAGCTTGGATGAATTTCTTCACTTTGACATTCAGAGCACTGGGCAGAAATCACATTGCGTCAGCACCGCTCACCGGCCATCGCAATGCTATTTTTTAATTAGAAAGTCGGATTCCCATAGTCCGTGCCAGTTGTGAGTCGACCGTTAGTCGCCCGTCGACGCCCGATAGTGCAGACCGAAGTCCGCCCACCAGTTCCAGCCGAGGCTTTCAACAAGCAGAACCGACTCTGGTCCGAGCAGAACCGGACTGCCTTTGACAGCAGCCAGTCCCGCCCAGTCCCGGTACGGCTCCCGCGAGCTACAGGACCTCAACCCGACGAGCCCGGCCCTCACAGCCAATCCTTATCCCGAAGTTACGGATCGAACTTGCCGACTTCCCTTACCTACATTGTTCTAGTGACTAGAGGCTGTTCACCTTGGAGACCTGCTGCGGATATGGGTACGGACCGGCACGAAAATTACACTATCTCCCTCGGATTTTCAAGGGCCAACAGAGGCGCACCGGACACCGCAAGAGACGCGGTGCTTTTACGAGAACAGCGTCCCTATCTCCGGACGAGCCGATTCCAGGGACACGAACTCTTACAAAGAAAAGATAACTCTTCCCCGGGTCCTCCGTCGACGTCTCCGAGTTCGGTTGCGTTACCGCACTTGGTCCCGAAGGACCTATCTCCGTGTCCGGGTTGGGGAATATTAACCCCATTCCCTTTCGGTCGGCAGCGAGACAAACACGAGCATGTGTTTGCGTTTCGGCAGACGTCTCGCTTCGGAACGGATTTCTCCGATCCCTTAGGACCGACTGACCCATGTTCAACTGCTGTTCACATGGAACCCTTCTCCAGCTTCAGTCCTCAAGGCTCTCACTTGAGTATTTGCTACTACCACCAAGATCTGCACCGGTGGCGGCTCCAGGCGGGCTCACGCCCGGCACCTTCAACGCACGCCACCGCGACCCTCCTACTCACTGCGGCGTAAACCTCCACGAGGGAAGCTCTGCCGTAGCGGCCCGGTATAGGCCCAACGCTGGAGCGTCATCCATTTTCAGGGCTAGTTGCTTCGGTCGGTGAGTTGTTACACACTCCTTAGCGAATTCCGACTTCCATGGCCATCGTCCGACTGTCTAGAGCAACCAACACCTTTCATGGGGTCTCATGAGCGTCTCGCATCGGACGCCTTAACCGGGCGTTTGGTTCATCCCACAGCGCCAGTTCTGCTTACCAAAAGTGGCCCACTGGGCACTCTCATCCTGTCTCGTCCGGCCTTCAGTCATGCAAGGCGGACTTCTCACCCATTTAAAGTTTGAGAATAGGTTGAGATCGTTTCGGCCCCAAGGCCTCTAATCATTCGCTTTACCAGATGAGACTGAATTCAATGAGCGCCAGCTATCCTGAGGGAAACTTCGGAGGGAACCAGCTACTAGATGGTTCGATTAGTCTTACGCCGCTAGACCCAGATCTGACGATCGATTTGCACGTCAGAACCGCTACGGACCTCCACCAGAGTTTCCTCTGGCCTCGTCCTGTCCGGGCATAGTTCACCATCTTTCGGGTCCCAACGTGTGCGCTCAAACTCCGCCACTTCCACAAGTGGAACGCGGCGGGTCTCCGGTGCGCCCCGCCCGCGAGGGAACGGGGATCCCGAATGCGGCCGACCTCCGCCGGCCTGTACTTTCATTTCGCCGCCGGGCTTATTCAAGACCCATTGACTCGCGCACATGTTAGACTCCTTGGTCCGTGTTTCAAGACGGGTCGGGTGGGTGACCGATCTACTCGCCGCAAACCGTCAATCACTCCCACGAGCCTCGCATCACCAACGGAGACGGAGCGATGCTTGCCACGAACTCGCTTCGTGCGAACGCACCTCTCAACGAACTCCTGCGAATGCTAGTATAGCTCGTTACGCAAGGAGGAGACGACGAAGCCCAGCCGGGCCTCTTTATTGCCACGGTCGGCGGACGGGCCGTCCTGCAAGATGGCTAACAACCGGCGACACACAAATGCACGCCTCCGGCCACCTGCCGTTTCTCGCTCTTAAGACCGTCCACCAACCGGTTGCGGCGTCCTTCGGATGGGAAACAAATGCGTCGGTTTGCCACGCAACGCTAGCCGAGCCGGCCCCCTCACGGGTACCATAATGCATGCCCAGCCTGCGACGCGACACCCCGACTGAATGATCCCACCACAGGATTTCGAGGGCCCACCCGTTTACCTCTAAGCAGTTTCACGTACTCTTGAACTCTCTCTTCAAAGTTCTTTGCAACTTTCCCTCACGGTACTTGTTTGCTATCGGTCTCACGGAAGTATTTAGCCTTAGGTGGAGTTTACCACCCGATTAAGGTTGCACTTCCAAGCAACCCGACTCCAAGGAGATCGCATCCGGATAGAACCTAGCAGCTATGGGCCTCGCACCCACTTTGGGCAACAGCCCCGGTCAAGGGGACTTGCTGCAGAGTCCGTCTCCGGCACGCTCACTCCTAAACGCCACATTTCCCCACGCCCTTGCGAGCGGGGATTCGGCGCTGGGCTTCTCCCGGTTCACTCGCCGTTACTAAGGGAATCCCTGTTGGTTTCTTTTCCTCCGCTTATTTATATGCTTAAATTCAGCGGGTTATCTCGTCTGATCTGAGGTCGACATAGGGTATACTGCACGTGGCAGGAGTAATTCAGTAACGCGGACCCACTTCCACGCGGAGTCGGACGCGGCGACAAAAGGGAGGCGGAGTGACCACGCGCACGGTCACTCTTGAACACCCACACCGAAAGTCTCCGCATCACATCCAAGCGGCACCGAGCGAGCAGCGGAGTTGCCACGCACACGGCAACTCGACGCAAACCCTCTTCGAGGCACCTTTTCGCACCGGCGAGCCGTGAGGACTGCCCTCAGGCTGAGAGCGGGAGTTGCCACGCACACGGCAACTCGACGCAAACCCTCTTCGAGGCACCTTTTCGGCACCGAGCGAGCAGCGGAGTTGCCACGCACACGGCAACTCGACGCAAACCCTCTTCGAGGCACCTTTTCGGCACCGAGCGAGCAGCGGAGTTGCCACGCACACGGCAACTCGACGCAAACCCTCTTCGAGGCACCTTTTCGGCACCGAGCGAGCAGCGGAGTTGCCACGCACACGGCAACTCGACGCAAACCCTCTTCGAGGCACCTTGTCGGCACCGAGCGAGCAGCGGAGTTGCCACGCACACGGCAACTCAAACGCACACCCTCTCGAGGCACCTTAAATACTCCGTTAAACTGGCGAGCGTCTCGTCAATCGTCGTTCTTTGCATTGCACGCAGATCCATCCCACGGGGAGAGAAATATCCGTTCCCTCCGCCCAGACAGACATGCACCGCGGCAACGCTTCTTCGACAGGACGTAGAACACTCGTGAGATTTTAAACCGGCGACTGTGAAGTCGGAGCGGTCAATGGGAAGGAGAACCTTCCTCGGTAAGTCTTATCCGACCCTCAGACAGGCGAGGCCCCGGGCAGAACCCGAGGCCGCAATGCGCGTTCAAAAAGTTAATGCTCAATGTGTTCTGCAATTCACACCAAGTCTCGCAGCTGGCTGCGTTCTTCATCGACCCGTGAGCCGAGTGATCCACTGCTTAGAGTTGTCAGAGTTTTGATTCCCGCCCCGTCACCAGGGCGTTCATCGTATTGCGTTCAAAGAAAATGTTCAGGAACAACTACTCCCCGTAGGGGAAGCGGCCACCGACGAACCTTCAAGACTCCATGGTGCGTGCAATCCGGCTTAGGCCGGCACTCCCTTGTCAGCGAGAAGGACATCGACTACTACCTCCCTTCCAGGGAATAGGACGCCGAGCGGGTTGCGGAGTTAGCCACGTGCACGGCAACTCGACGCAGAACACCCACTCGAGGCATCGCAGCGCGTTCAAAAACCCCATCATCCGAAGTCGCGGACGTCAACGTCAGGGGCCGACACCGAAAGTGCGGCGCGCCAGAGCGGGCGCGTCTCTTCAAACCTAGCCCCCGCGTCCTCGAGGGACGAGGGACCTCCCTCTTGCCGTCTCGCGGCCGGGAATCAGGTACACCATAGGTTCGGCGTCTTATATCCGTTCAAAGTGGCACTTTCGCCGGGCACCCTACTATGCCCGACTACCGGCACCGGTTTCTCGGCCCCATCCGGGCAGACGGAAGACCGAGGAGATTCACCTACTTCTCTCGCTCGCGACGAAAGGTTCGATAATGATCCACCCGCTGGTTCACCGACGGGTACCTTGTTACGACTTTTATTTCCTCTAAATAATCAAGTTCGGGCATCTTTTCGGCACGTCGGCTCGACCCGAAAGCCAAATCGACAGCCAATCCGAAGTCCTCACTAAATATTCAATCGGTAATAGCGACGGGCGGTGTGGACAAGGGCCAGGGACCTAATCAACGCGAGATGATGACTCACGCTTACTAGAAATTCCTCGTTCATGGCGGATAATTGCAATCGCCAATCCCCAGCACGAAAGAGGTTCAACGGGTTACCCATTCCTGTCGGAAAGGGAAAGCACACGATGATTCCTTCAATGTGGCACGCGTGTGGCCCAGGACATCTAAGGGCATTACAGACCTGCTATTGCTCTGCCTCGTGCGGCTAAACGCCGCCAGTCCCTCTAAGAAGAAACGCCGGACTAGGAATGATCCGAGCGTCTATTTAGTAGGCTAGAGCCTCGTCCGTTATCAGAATAAACCAGACAAATCACTACACGAACCAAGAGCGGCCATGCACCACTACCCACGAAATCAAGAAAGAGCTCTTAATCTGTCAATCCTCGCCGTGTCCTGGCCTGGTAGGGTTTGCTGCGTTGAGTCAAATTGAACCGCAAGCCCCATTACTGGTGGTGACCCTCCGTCAATTCCTTTAAGTTTCAGCTTTGCAACCATACTTCCCCCGGAACCCAAAGCTTTGGTTTCCCGGAAGCTGCCCGGCGTGTCATTTGAGGAACACAGCCGGATCGCTGGCTGGCATCGTTTATGGTTAGAACTAGGGCGGTATCTGATCGCCTTCGATCCTCTAACTTTCGTTCTTGATTAATGGAAACATTCTTGGCAAATGCTTTCGCAGTAGTTCGTCTTGCGACGGTCCAAGAATTTCACCTCTAGCGTCGCAATACGAATGCCCCCGTCTGTTCCTCTTAATCATTACCTCGTGTTCCGAAAACCAACAAAATAGAACCGAGGTCCTATTCCATTATTCCATGCACCATTGTTCAGGCGTCACGCCTGCTTTGAGCACTCTAATTTATTCAAAGTAAACTTGCCGGTCAACCGAGACAACCGGTGAAGATCATCAAGGGAAACCGGCTGCTTGTTCAGAACGGGCAGTTACCGCCGTTAGGCGGACCGCCCGACTAGAACTGAGATCCAACTACGAGCTTTTTAACCGCAACAACTTTAATATACGCTATTGGAGCAAGTGTTACCGCGGCTGCTGGCACTTGGCTTGCCCTCCAATTGATAATCGCTAAAGGATTTAGAGTGTACTCATTCCAATTACGGGGTCTCAAAAGAGTCCCGTATCGTTATTTTTCGTCACTACCTCCCCGTTCCGGGAGTGGGTAATTTGCGCGCCTGCTGCCTTCCTTGGATGTGGTAGCCGTTTCTCAGGCTCCCTCTCCGGAATCGAACCCTGATTCCCCGTCACCCGTTACGACCATGGTAGGCGCATAACCTACCATCGACAGTTGATAAGGCAGACACTTGAAGGATACGTCGCCGGGACGAGCCCGTGCGATCAGCCCAAAGTTATACAGAGTCACCACGTTCAACGGACACAAGGCCCGATTGATTTTGGTCTAATAAAAGCGCTCGTTCCCGAAGGTCGGAGCTCTGCTGCATGTATTAGCTCTAGAATTGCCACAGTTATCCAAGTAACTAAGTACGATCCAAGGAACCATAACTGATTTAATGAGCCATTCGCGGTTTCGCCATAATACGGCCTGTACTTAGACATGCATGGCTTAATCTTTGAGACAAGCATATGATTACTGGCAGGATCAACCAGGTATTCTCTCGAACTCTCTCATGTTTCCCGTTTCAGGAAAAAGCCTTTCCACCATCGAGGGACCCCCACCATCAAAGGGCCCCTGTATTTGATATTGCCCCAGAAATATTGCCATAAAATAAAATACGAAACGTCGCACTCTCGGCAGACGGTTCTCGACTCACCACGTCCCGCGCTGCATATTGCAGCGGGGCGAGGAAACAACAAGGGTAGAAAAGGACGACAAGCGAGTAGAGTTGGCCACGCGCACGGCATTCAACTCACACCCAC
>JAFNEN010003844.1:0-31614 GCA_019343175.1 Oedothorax gibbosus
ATACTAGTACTAAAGTCTTTTACAGACATTTGGCACCCGCCGCATCGCACCCAGAGGGGTTGGATTCTAGAGCAAAGGACGCACAAAATAGCGTCCCGGAGAATGCTCCGACCGGATAGGCTCGTCCCAGGTCGCCTGCACAGTCTGGAGCAGATGTACACCCCGGCTATAAGTGTCCCCACCGACGCGCGTGGTCAGACGGTATCGTTGGCATCGACTACGACGGGATTCTGACTTGAGTCTTGTTCAGTCCTAATCACGATGTACTTAGCACCACTGTGTGGCCTCGTCGACCAAGCCACATGAACCAAGTGGTCGCGTGTGTGTAACCTGCGGTTCCTCTCGACTGGCAGATTACTATCGGCAAACGACGAGTCTCAGTAGGTTAAACTATAACCTGTCTCCACGTGATCTTGATCACCGCTCACGTCCTATAATGGTGTGAACATTCCAACGCTTGGCGTATTCTAGCTTCGCACTGATAGGAAGGTGCCGACATCGAAGGATCAAAAAGCACGGTCGCTATGAACGCTTGGCTGCTCCCGAGCCAATTATCCCTGTGGTAACTCTCTGACACTCTTGGATAAACTCGTAAGTCCAAAAGGATCGATAGGCCATGCTTTCGCAGTCCGTATTCATACTGAAAATCAAGATCAAGCGAGCTTTGCCTTTTGCTCTACGCGAGGTTTCTGTCCTCGCTGTAGCTCGCCTTGGGCCATCTGCCGTTACCATTGACGAGATTACCGCCCCAGCCAACAACCCCCTGAATCGGTCCTCGGAGCGGATCGCGCGCTACAAGGAAGGCAGCGCGCTGGGCTAGAATCGTGATCCTTTACGGGTCGCTTTCCGCGTAACCAGTAATTAAAGAAACGATGAATAGCAGTGGTATTTCACTGACGTGCAAGCACCTCCCACTTATACTACCCATCTCATGTCTCTTCACAAACTCAGACACTAGTGTCAAGCTTCAACAGGGTCTTCTTTCCCCGCTGATTTTTGCCAAGTCCGTTTCCCTGCTGCGGTTTCGCTAGATATATAGTGGACAGTTTGGGAATCTCGGTTAAGCCATTCATGCGCGTCATTAAAAATTCAGATGACGAGGCATTGGCTACCTTAAGAAGTCCTAGTTACTTCCCCCGTTTACCCGAGCTTGGATGAATTTTCCTTCACTGACATTCAGAGCACTGGGCAGTAAATCACATTGCTTCAGCACGCTCAGGCACAGCGCAATGCTAATTTATCGTATATTAGAAGATCGGATTCCCCATAGTCCGTGCCAGTTGTGAGTCGACCGTTTGTCGCCCGTCGACGCCCGATAGTGCAGACCGAAGTCCGCGCCCCAGTTTTCCACCGAGGCTTTCCACAAGCAGAACCGACTCTGGTCCGAGCAGAACCGATCTGCCCTTTGGGGACAGTGGCAGCCAGTCCCGCCCAGTCTGTACTGCTCCGCGAGCTACATGCCCTCAACCCGACGAGCCCGGCCCTCACAGCCAATCTTATACCCCGAAGTTACGGATCGAACTTGCCGACTTCCCTTACTACATTGTTTCTAGTTACTAGAGGCGTTCACCTTGGAGACCTGCTGCGGATTGGGTACGGACCCGGCAAGAAAATTTACACTTCTCCCTCGGTGGGAGATTTTCGAGGGCCAACAGAGGCGCACCGGCACCGCAAGAGACGCGGTGCTTTTACGAGAACAGCGTCCTATCTCCGGACGAGCCGATTCCAGGGACACGCACTCTTACAAAGAAAAGATAACTTCTCCCCGGTCCTACCGTCGACGTCTCCGAGTTCGGTTGCGATTACCGCACTTGGTCCCGTGAAGTACCTATCTCCGTGTCCGGGTTGGGGAATATTAACCCCATTTCCTTTTCGGTCGGCAGCGAGCAAACACGAGCATGTGTTTGCGTTTCGGCAGACGTCTCGCTTCGGAACGGGATTTTCTCCGATCCCTTAGGACCGACTGACCCTGTTCAACTGCTGTTTCACATGGAACCCTTCTCCAGTTTTTTGTCTTCAGTCCTCAAGGTCTCGGTAAAATGTAAAGGATGGAGTCGCTTGAGTAGTTTGCTACTACCTACCAAGATGCTGGTTCACCGGTTGCGGCTCCAGGCGGCTCACGCCCCGCACCTCAACGCACGCACCGCGACCATCCACTCCACTGCGGCGTAAACCTCCACGAGGGAAGCTCTGCCGTATCGGGCCCGGTATATTCCCAATCGCTGATGCGTCATCCCTTTTCAGGGGCTAGTTTTTGCGTTCTGTCGGTGAGTTGTACACACTCATTAGCGAATTCCGACTTCCATGGCCCATCGTCCGACTGTCTATGCAACCAACACTTTTCATGGGGTCCTCATGAGCGTCTCGCATCGGACGCCTTACCGGGCGTTTTGGTTCATCCCACAGCGCCAGTTTCTGCTTACCAAAGTGGCCCACTGGGCACTCTCATCCTGTCTCGTCCGCTTCAGTCATGCAAGGCGGACTTCTCACCCATTTAAAGTTTGAGAATAGGTTGAGATCGTTTCGGCCTCCAAGGCCTCTAATTCATTCGCTTTACAATGAGATCTGGAATTCCAATGAGCGCCAGCTATCCTGAGGAAACTTCGGAGGGACCAGCTACTAGATGGTTTTCGATTAGTCTTACACGCCGCTAGACCCAGATCTGACGATCGATTTCCGTCCAGAAACCGGCTACGGACGCTCCACCAGAGTTTCCTCTGTGCCTCGTCCTGTCCGGGCATAGTTCACCATCTTTCGGGTCCAACGTGTGCGCCAACTCCGCACTTCACACAGTGGAAGATCGCGCGGTCTCCGGTGCGCCCCCGCCCGCGAGGGTAACGGATCCCGAATTGCGGCCGACCTCTCGCCGGCCTGGACTTTCATTTCGCCGCCGGCTTATTCAAGACCCATTGACTCGCCACATGTTAGACTCCTTGTCCGTGATTTCAAGACGGTCGGGTGGGTTGACCGATCTACTCGCCGCAAACCGCCATCCACTCCCACGGCCTCGCATCACCAACGGAGACGGGCGATGCTGCCACGACCTCGCTTCGTGCGAACGCACTTCTCAGACGCACTCCTGCGAATGCTAGTATAGGCTCGTTACGCAAGGAGGAAGACGACAAGCCCAGCCGGGCCTCTTTATTGCCACGGTCGGACGGACGGCCGGTCTGCAAGAATGGCTAACAACCGGCGACACACAATGCACGCCTCCGGCCACCTGCCGTTTCTCGCTCTTAATACCGTCCACCAACGCGGGTTGCGCGTCCTTCGATGGGAAACAATGCGTCGGTTTGCCACGCAAACGACTAGCCGACCGGCCCCTCACGGGTACCATAATGCAGGCCAGGCCTGCGACGCGCCACCCCGAACTGAATGATCCCACCGCCAGGATTTCGAGGGCCCACCCTTTTACCTCTAAGCAGTTTTGCACGGTACTCTTGAACTCTCTCTCAAAGTTCTTTTGGCAACTTTCCCATTCACGTACTTGTTTGCTATCGGTCTCACGGAAGTATTAGCCTTAGGTGGAGTTTACCACCCGATTAGGTTCACTTCCCGGCAACCGACTCAAGGAGACGCATCCGGATAGAACCTAGCAGCTAGGCCCTCGCCCATTTTTGGCAACAGCCCCGGCCCAAGGGGACTTCCCGCAGAGTCCGTCCCCCGCACGCTCACTCCTAAAGCCACATTCCCCACCCCTTGCGAGCGGGGATTCGGCGCTGGGTTCTCCCGTTCACTCGCCGTTACTAAGGGAATCCTGTTGGTTCTTTTCCTGCCTTATTTATAGGCTTAAATTCGCGGGTTATCTCGTCATCTGAGGTCGACATGGGGGTATCTGCACTTGGCAGGAGAAATTTTCATAACGCGACCCACTTTCCAGCGGATCGGACGCGCGCCCAAAAGTGGCGGAGTGACCACCGCCAGGGTCACTCTTGAACCCCACACCCAAAAGTCTCCGCATCACATCCAAGCGGCACCGAGCTAAGCACGATTTGGGCACGCACACGGCCAACTCGCCGCAAACCCTTTTTCGAGGCACTTTTCGGCACCGAGCAAAGCGCGGAGTTGCCACCAAGGGCCCAACTCGACGCAAACCCTCTTCAGGCACCTTTCGGGCCACCGAGCGAGCACGGATTTGGGCCACCCACACGGCAACTCGACGAAACCCTCTTCGAGGCACTTTCGGCACCGGAGCGAGCAGCGGATGCCACGCACACGGCAACTCGACGCAAACCCTCTTCGAGGCACCTTTTCGGCACCGAGCGAGCACGGAGTTGCCACGTCACACGCACTCGACAAAAAACCCTCTTCAGCACCTTGCGCACCGAGCGAGCAGGGGAGTTGCCACGCACACGCAACTCAACGCCACCCCCCTCGAGCACCTTAAATACTCCGTTAAACTGCGAGCTTTCTCGTCATCGTCGTCTTTGCATTGCTCGCAGTCCATCCACGGGAGAGAAATCCCTTCCCTCGCCAGACAGACATGCACCGGGGGGGGGGGGGAAACCTTCTTCGACAGACGTAGAACACTCGTGAGTTTTAAACCGGCGCCCGGGAAAAGTCCGAGCGGCAATGGAAGGTAACCTTTCCCCTCGGTAAATTTTTATCCCCTCAGACGCGAGGCCCCCGGGCAGAACCCGGGCCGCAAAGCGCGTTCAAAGTTAATGCTCAATGTGTTCTGCAATTCAAAACCAAGTCCCCGCAGCTGGCTGCGTTTTCATCGCCCCCGTGGCCAGTGAAACCACTGCTTAGAGTTGTCAGAGTTTGGGTTCCCCCCCGTCACCGGGCGTTTATCTATTGCGTCAAAGAAAAGTTCAGGAACCACTACTCCCCCGTAGGGGAAGCGGCCACCGACAACCTTCAAGACCCATGGTTCTTTCAATCGCTTAGGCCCGGCACTCCTTGTCACGAGAGCATCGACTACTACCTCCCTTCCAGGGAATAGGAAAGCCGAGCGGGTTTTCGGAGTTAGCCACTTGGGACGGCAACTCGACGCAGAACACCCCTCGAGGCATCGCAAGCGCGTTCAAAACCCATCATCCCCTCGCGGACGTCACGTCAGGGCCGACACCGAAAGTGCGGGGGCGCCAGAGCGGGCGCGTTCTTCAAACTAGCCCCGCGTCCTCGAGGGACGAGGGGCCTTTCCCCCCCCGCGTCTCGCGCCGGGATCAGACACCTTAAATCGGGGTCTTATATCCGTTTAAAGTGGCACTTTCGCCGGACCCGACAGCCAAATAGACAGGGCAATCCGAGTCCTCACGTAAAATTCAATCGTAATAGCGAGGCGTGGGGACAAGGGCCAGGGACCTAATCAACGCGAGATGAGGAGCACGCTATCTAGAATCCTCGTTCATGCTGATAATTGCAATCGTTACGAGTCGCCTCTGCACAGCGAAGAGGTTCAACGGTCTAGACGTCAACATATCCCTAATCCACTCGAAGGGGAAAGCAAAGGCGCGTTAACACGTGTGGCACGCGTGTAAAGGAGATCTAAGGAGGCAGTAAACACAAGCCTGTGTTCGCTGATCCTGATTGAACTAGCGAAACGCCCCTCCCGCGAAGCAGAAAACCGGACTAGGAATGATCCAGCAGTCACATTTAGTACGCACAGCCATGCATTGTTGTGGACAAATAACCAACCAGTCACTACAATGGCAGATTACATGCGCAGCACCACTAACCGAGCAAGAGCGCGAATCTGTCCACTCCTGCGCCGCGGGCTTGGCCTGTAGAGGGCTGCGTGAGTCAGGAACCCCTTATGGGCACTCATTCTTTAATTTCAGCGTGCACCAACTTCCCCCGGAACCCAAGGGGGAAACGCCCGCGTGTCATTGAGGAACCAGCGATCGCGCTGCCATCGTTTATGTTAGACTAGGGCGGTTCTATCGCCTTCGATCTCTAACGTTCGGCGGAGGAGGAACTGCGTAAATGCTTTCGCTTCGTCTTGCGACGTCCAGAATTTTCCCTCTAGCTCGCATACAATGCCCCCTCTGTCCTCTAATCATTACCTCGGTTCCACCACAAAGAAACGATCCTAGTCCATTAGTCCCATCACCATTGTTCAGGCTCCGCCTGCTGCGCTCTATTTATTCAAAGTAAACTTCTCACCAGACACCGTGAAGATCATCAGGAACCGGCTGGCTTGTTCAGAACGGCATTACCGCCGTAGCGGACGCCCGACTAAACTAATCCAACTACGAGCTTTTAACCGCACACTGATATACGCTATTGGCAAGTTTGACCCCTCGCACTTCGGCTTCCCTCCAAAAAAAAAAAAAAAAAAAAAAAAAAAAAAAAAAAAAAAAAAAAAAAAAACAACAAATAAATTTGATAATCCTAAAGATTTAGAGTGTACTCATTCCATTACGGGTCCTCAAGAGTCCCCGTATCGTTTTATTTTTCGTCACTACCTCCCCGTTCCAGTGGGTAATTGCGCGCCTGCGCCTTCCTTTGATGTGGGTAGCCGTTCTTACAGGTCCCTCTCCGAATCGAACCTGATTCCCGTCCCCGTACGACCAATGGTATGCCATACCTAGCCATCGACAGTTGTAAGGCAGACGACTTTGAAGAATACGTCGCCGTACGAGCCCTTGGATTGGGGGGGGGCGAGTTTTACAATTTAACGGTGGTCATTATGTTTGTGGACTTTCTTTGTCTTTTTTGTGTTCTCTTTTTTTTTTAGTGTCCGTCGTCTTTTTCCGCCTTATCAGTCTCTTTGTTTAGTATTTTGCTTCTTTTTTTTCTTTTCTTTTTTTTTTTTATTTTGTTTTTTTTTGTTTTTTTTTTTGGCCCCCCGGTGATTCCCAGCCCCCCCCCCCCAAAAAAGAAAAATTTTTTGTGTATACAAAGAAAAAGTTTCCCCCCCCCCCCCCCCCCACCAAACACCGTTTTCCCCCCAAAAAACTCGGGACCCAAAAAACCAAAGGGGGGGGCCCCACCCCCCCCCCCCCCCCGGATTTTTGGAAAGTTTTTTTGGGATTCCCCCTAAAATAAAACCAAAAACAAGACCGCTTTTTGTCCCCCCCCCCGTTTTTTTGTTTTTCCGAAAGGTTGTTTGTCCACCCCCCCCCCGGGAAAAAGCCCTTTTTCTGCCTTGGGCAAAAACATTTGGTTTTTAAAAAAAATTTAGCCCCCCCCCCTTTTAAGAAAAATTTGGCCCCCCAAAACCAAAGTTTTGTGGTTAAATCCCAAAAGGTTAAAAACTAAAAAGGTAAAAAAAAAAAAAAAACGCCCATTAAAAAACCCCCCTTTGGGGAAAATGTTTTTTTTTAAAAAAATGGGGAAGGCCCGAGGTATTTTTTTTTTTATTCGCCCCCCCGGTGTTTTGTTTCCCCCCCCCCCCCCGGCCCCCCCATAAAAAAAATTTTAAAAAAAAAATGGCCCCAGAAACAGGTGGGCCCCAAAAAAAAAAAAAAGGGGCCCCCCCCACCCTTAAAATTCCCTGTTTTGGGGGAAAGGGAACAATGCCAAAAATAATAAAAAATTGTGGGGAAATTTTTACTTGGGGCCAAAAGGATATTTTTGTCAAACCCAGGGGGGTTTTTTTTTTAAAAATGTTTTTTTTTATAGTTTCCCCCCCCACCCCCCCCCCCCCCCCCTTCCCCCTTCCGAAACTCCCCCCCTCCCCTTTTTTTCCCCCCCAATTGGGTGTCCCCCAAAACCCGGGAAATAAAAAAAAAGCCCCCCCCCGCTTGTTCCCACCATTTACCCGATGGGGGAAAACACACCCCCCCCCCCCCCCCAACCATCCCAAAAAAGGGGGCCCCCCCCCTTGTTAAAAACAACAAAAAAAAACAAAAAGAATTTGGCAAAAAAAAATTTTATGCCCCCCCCCCCCCCAGACCCCGGCCCCCCCCCCCCCACACCCCAAAAAAAACCCTTTTTGTTTTTTTTTCCACCCCCCTCCCCCCGCCAAAAAAAAGAAAACGGTGGCGGGTTACCCCCCCCAACCCCCCCCCCCCCCCCCCCACCCCCCCCGCCCGCCCTTGCCAAAAAATTAAAAAATTTGTTTGGCCCCCCCCAGCCCGGGGGTCCGCAAAACAAAAAGACAGAAAAACCCCCCCCCCCCCCAAACAAAAAGCTGGTTAAAAAAAAAAAAAGAAAAAAAAAAAGGAAACCGGAAAAACACCCCCCCCCCCCCCCCCCAACGCAAAAAAGCCCCCCCGTGAAAGGTGTTTAAAAAAAATAACAAAAAAAAAAAAAAAAAAAAAAAGAAAGGCCCCCACGCCCCCACCACCCCCCCCACCCCCCCGCCAAACCGGGCCCCCCCCCCCCCAATTTTTTTCCAACAAAACCCTCCAAAAAAAAAAAACAAAAAACCCCCCAACCCCGGCCATGCCCCCGCCCCCCCCCCCCGATTGGCCCCCCCCCCCGCCTAAACGAAAAATCCCCCCCACCAATTATTGCCTCCCCCCACCATATTTTTTTTTTTTTTCCCCCCCCACCCCCCCACCCCAATAAATTAATTTTTTGTTTTTTTTCCCCCGCCCCGGGGGACAAAATTGGGAAAAAGTGGGCCCCGGGGGACCCACGGGGGTGCCCCACGGGGGGGGGGGGGCCCCCCCCCCGGGGACCCCCAACTTTCCCCCCCCCCCCCCGCCAAAAAAAAAAAGATAGGAAAAAGAAAATAATATCCCCCCCCCCTCTTTGGAGGACCCCCCCGGGTTTGTGGAGGGAAAACCAGGTGCCCCCCCAAGAAAACCCCCCTAAGCCCCAGAACCCCTGTGGGGTAAATACCCACCCGCCCCCCCCTGGGAAAAGCCCAAAAGGAAGCCCTCACAAAAAAAAGAAAAAAAACAACCTGTTGCCCCCCCCCCCATTTTTTTAAATGTAAAATAAAAATGGGCCCCGGGGCCCCAAGAAAAACAAGCACCTTACACACCAGAAAAAACCCCCCCATCCCCCTCCCGCTTTTTTTCCCTCAGGTCCCCACCCCCCCGGGACCCCCCGCCGTTTTTTTTTTTTTTTTTTTTTTTTTTTCCCCCCCCACCTACTGGGGAACGGGGGGGGAAAAAAAAAAAAAAACAAAACCCCTTCCCCCCCCCTTTTTGTTGAAAAAAACCCCCCCCCTAACAAACCCTTTTTGTTTTTGTTTTTTCTTTTAACCAGCCACGAAACGGGTTTTTTGAAACCCGAAAAAAGGGAAGACCAAAAATGGTTGTTTTTCCCCCCCCCGTTTGGAGCCCCCCCCCACCACCCGTAAAAAAAAAACTTTTGTGTTGACCTTTTTTTTTTTTGAAAACAAAAAACTCCGTTGTTGTTTTTTCCCCCCCCCGGAAAGAAAAAACCCCCCCTTAAAAGAAAAAAAAAAAGGCCCCCCCCCCCCCCCGGGGCCCTCTTTTGGAAAAAAAAAAAAAACGATATTTTTTTTTTTTGGGAAAAGTTGTTTTTTTTTTTTTTTTTTGGGGGGGAACAAACCCCTTATGGAAAACGTTTAAAAAAAAAAAAAATGGCAAAAAAAAAAAAAACTTTTTTTTTTTCACCAATTTTTTAACAAACAACCAATTTTTTTTTTTTTGTTTCTCTCCAAATTGTTTCCCCAAACATTTTACTCCCCCCCCCCCGCCCCCCCATAAAGAAAAAAATTAAAAGAAAATTTTAATTTGGGGCCCAAAAAAAGAGGAAAAACAATTTTTTGTCGTAAAAATTTTAAAGTAAATTAAAAAAAATACCCAACTTTTTTTTACAAAAAAAAAAAAAAGAAAAAAAAACGGGGTTTTTATTCCCCCCCCCCCCCCCCCCCCCCCCCCGGCAAAGAAGTCCGAATCGTAAAAAACAAAAAAAACCCCGGCCCCCAAAAAACCTTAAAAAATTTCCCACCAAAAAATTTAAAATGAAAACAACAATTTTTTAAAATTTTTTTTCCCCTTAACTTTCCCCAAAAAAAAAAAAAATTAAAACTTTCCAAATTGTTTTTAAGAAAAATAAAAAAAATAAAATTTCCAAAAAAGAAACGGGGTTTTGTTTTGACTTGGGTGCCCCCTTTTTTTCCTTCTTTTTTAATTTTTTGTTTTTTTTTTTTCGGGGGGGGGGGGAAAATTTTAAATTAAATGAAAAAAAAAAAAAAAAAAACTTAACAATTAACAAAAAAAAGCCTTTTGCCCCCCCAACAAATTTTTAAAAAAACCGGCCACCCCCCCCCCCCTTCCCCCCGGAAACAAAAGAAAGGTTGGGCTGGAAAAAAAAAAAAAACCTTAAAAAACCCCCCCCCGAAACCAATGAAAAGGCCCCAAAAAAAAACCTTTTTTTTTCCCCCCCACCATTTTTAAAAAAAAACACCAATTTGTTTTTTTTTACCCCTACAATTTTCAAAAATTTACCTCCCCCCCCAAAAATTAAAAAAAAAGGGAAAAAAATAAAAAAAATTCAAGCCGAAAAAAGAAAAAAAACTTGTTTTTTGTTTGTTTTTTTTTGGTCTTTGACCTTGGGGGGGGTGCTTTTTTTTTTAATTTATTTAAAGTGCCCCCGTTAGAAAAACAACAATTTATCAATTTTAAAAAAAAATTAAAAAAAGTCCCCACTTTAAAAAAACAAAAAACAAAAAGAATAAAAAACGCCGGGTTGTCTCCCCCCCCCCCCCCCCCCCCCACCCCCCCCCCGCCGTTGTTTTTTGTTTAGAACCCGGCCCAAACTGGTGGGCCCAACAAGAAAAAAAAAGAAAAAGTTACCCGCAAAAAACCCTTAATTTCACTCCTTATTATTTCCACAAAAAAATGTAAAACTCCCAACTTTTTTAAGACAAAAAAAATTTTAAACAAAAACAATTTAAAAATTTTTTTTTCAAAGAAAAAACCGTTTTTTTGTTGTTTTTTTGTTGTTTTTTTTTGACCCCTTTGGGCCTTTTGTTTTTTTTTTTGTCCCTTTGAATTTTTTTTTTTAATTTTTTTCCCGGAAAAAATTGTTTTTAACATTAAAAAATTGAAGAAAACAAAAAACTTACCAAAATTTTACACAAAACTTACTTGTTGGCAAATTTTTCAAAAACGGGCCACCCCCCCCCCCCCCCTTTCCCCCCCCCGGGGATTTTTGAAAAAAAAACTTTTTCACCCCCCGGAACAAAATTGGGGGGAAAAAGGCAAAAACCTTTTCCCAAGACCATTAAAAAACAAAAACCATAATTTTGTTTTTTTTTTTTTTTTTTTTTCCCTTTCACCATTTTTTTCCAAAAAACATTAAACTCCCCCCCCCCCCCCCAAATTAAAAGAAAAAGATAAAAAATTCAAAAAGCCCCAAAAAGAAACCTTTTTTTTATTTATTTTAAAAGTTGTTTTCCCGTAATTTTTTTATTTTAAATTTAAATTCCCCCCACTTTTAAAAGACAAAAAACAAACCGGGTCCCCCCCCCCCCCACCCCCCCCCCCCCCCCCCCCACCCCCCCCACCCGTTAAACGGCCCCCCCCCCCCAAAACTGGGCCCCCAAAAAAAAAAGGAAGTTTTTTTTTTTGGGGGGGTTTTTTTGTTTTTGGTTTTTTTGAAAACCTTTTGTTCCCCCCCGAAAACAAAAAGCCCGTAAAAACAAAAAAAAAACACCCGCCTAAAAACCCCCCTATCAAAAATCAATTTAAAAATTTAACAATTAATTTTGGTTTTTTTTCTAACCAAAATTTTTTTTTCCAAAAATTTTTTTAAACTCCCCAATTTTTTAAAAAAGAAAAAAAAAATTTGAAAAATTTCTATTCAAAGGAAAAACTAATTTTGTTGTTTGTTGTTTTGTTTTTTTTTGTTGTTTTGTGTTTGACAAAACCCTGCTTTTTTTCCCCTTAAAATTTGTTTAAATTTTTTTCACTGGTGCATTTTATTTTAAAACGTGAAAAAAAAAAAAAAAAATCCTTACATTTTACAAAAACTTTTTGGCAAAATGTAAAAACCCCCCCCGGGGGTGGCGCCCCCCTCCCGGAAAAGTGAACCGAGTTGCCCCGGGGGTGTGTTTTTTGGGTTTTTTTTGGAAAAAAAAACTTTTTAACCGGAAAGACCAATGAAAAAAAAACAAGGCAAAAAAAAACTTTTTTTCCCCCCCCCCCCCAAACGCAAAAATTTTAAAAAAACCAAAATTTTTTTTTTTTTTCTAAAACAAATTTTTGTTCCAAAAAAAAATTACCTCCCCCCCAAATTTTTAAAAAGAAATAAAAAAAAATAAAGCCCCCCAAGAAAAAAGAAACCCCAACTTTTTGTTGTTTTTTTTGTTTTTTTTTACCCTGTGGGGCTGTTTTTTTTTTATAATTTTTATTCCCGTTTAAATTTAATTTTTTTAAAAATTTTAAAATTCCCAACCTTGTTGAAGCAAAAAACGGTGTCCCCCCCCCCCCCCCCCCGCGCGCGGGGCGGCGCGCGTCCCCCCCCCCCCCCCCCCCCCCCCCCCGGTTTTAAAACGTGGCACTTTGCCCAGAGTTGTTCTTGTTTTTTGTTGGCGGGGTTTTTTTTAATCCTTCCTTCCCCCCCTCACAAACAAAAAATAACGGGAAAACCGGAAAAAAAATGAGGAAAAACAAAAAAAAAACAAAAAGGGAACAAAAAAAAAAAAGAAGAAAAGAAGGATTTAAAAAAACCCCCAAAAACTTCACCCTTTTTTGCCAAAAAAAAAAAAGTGGGGGGGTGGTGGGGCCCGTTATAAAAACCAGAACTGAACAACCCCCCCAGGGGGGTTTCCTAAAAAGTGGGAAAAAATTTTTTTTTTAATTTTTTTTTAAAATAATTTTTTTTTTAAGGAACCAGAAAAAACCCCCCCCCTGTTAAAAGTGTAAAAATAAAAAAACGCAAAAAGTTTCCAACAAAAAAAGTTTGTTTTGTTTTGGGTTTTTTTCTTTTTTTTTGCCTTTTAATTGTTTTTTTGAAAAAAAAAAGTTGGGTTAAAAAAAAAAAGAAAAAAAAAAAAAATGGGTTTTTTTTTATAAAATTTTGGTTTGAAAAAAAAGTTTGTTGCTTTTTTTCCCAAATGTTTTTTTTTTGTTTTTTCCCCCCCCGTTTAGTTTTTTTTTTTTTCCCAAACAAACCAAAACCCGAGCCAAAAACACTCCCTGTCACCACCCCCCCCCCCCCCCCCGACAGGCCCCCCCCACCCCGGTAATGACCCAAAGTTTTTGTTAATGTAAAAAAGGTTTGTTTTTTTTCCAATTAAATAATGTTTCCCCCCCCGGAAGAAAAATTTTAAATAAACAGGAAAAAAAGCAAAAAAGTTTTTCCCCCCCAAACAAAAATTTGTTGGTTTTGTTTTTCCTTTTTTTGTTTGAAATTATTATTTTTTAAATTTTTTTCCTTTTTTTGAAAATTGAAGTAAAAAATTTTTTTTTTTTTTGTGCAAACAAATGTTAACAAAGGAAAAAAAAAAAATAATTTTTTGGGTAAAACAAAAAAAAAAATTTTTTTTTTAATTTTTGTTTTTGGATGTTTTTTTGTTTTTTTATTTTTTTGGCCTGGTTTTTTTTTTTTTTTAAAAAACAGCAGGCTCCGAAAAAACAAGTTTTGTTTTTTTTTCAAAAAAAAAACCACACCCCGAAAACTCCCTTTTTTGCAAAATGGTGGGGGGATGGTGGCCCCCCCCCGTTAAACCCCGGGAAACCCCCGGTTATTTTTTTTTCCTTAAAAAGCCCTAAAAAGTTTGGGGAATTTTTTAAAATTGTTTTTTTTTAATATTAAACGAAACCCATAAAACTTACATAAAATAAAAAAGCCCCAAAAAAAAAGTCCCCCCCCCCAAACAAGTGTGGTGGTGGTTTTTTTGGATTTTTTTTTTTCTTTTTAAGATAAAATAGGATAGGCTTTTATTTTTTAAAATTTTTCCTTAAATTTGGGAATTTAAATTTTTTTGTGACAAAATGTAAACAGAAAAAAAAAAAAAAAAACAAATAAAGAAAAAACAAAAAAAAAAAAAAAAACAAAATTGTTTTTTTTTTGTTTTTTTTTAAAATTGGGTGGGAAAAAGGGTTTTTGGGGGGCCCTTTTTTTTTTCAATGGGTTTTCCCACGTAAGTTTGTTTTGTTTTTTTTTTCCCCAACAAAACAAAACCCCCCCCCGGGGGGGGCAAAAGAAAAAAACCTCCTTTTTGCAACTTCTGTACCCCCACCCCCTTTTTTTTCCCCCCCCCCCCCCCCCCCCCCCAACCCCCCCCCCCCCCCCCCCCCCCGACAGGCCCCGCCAGGGTTAAAAATGGCGCCAAAAAGTTTTGGTGTAAATTGTGTTAAAAAAGTTTGTTTTTTTTTCCAAAAATTTAAACAATAATTTTCCCCCCCCCCCGAAAACAAAAATTTTTTAAAAAATAAAAAGAAAAAAGCCCCAAAACAGTTTTTCCCAAACCCAAAAAAAAAACCCCCCGGTTTGTGTTTAGTTTTTTCCCCCCTTTTTGGAAAAAATTAAATTTTTTCATTTTTTTGTCTTAAATTTTTTTTGGAAAGAAAAGTTAAAAAATTTTGGCAAATATAAGAAAGAAAAATAATGTTTTTGGTAAATAAAATAATAATTTGTTTAATTGTGGAAATTTAGTTTTTGCCTGTTTTGTTTTTACCGATCGAAAAAAAAAAAAAGTTTTTTTCCCCCCAAAAAACAAAGAAGAAAACCCCCCCCCCCCAACTCCCCTCCCCGTTTTTCTTAAAAGTTTATGGAATTTTTAAAATTTCTTGAAAAAATTAATTAAAAAAAAAACGGCACAACTTTTTTTAATGAAATAAATTAAAAAAAAAAAAAAGCCAAGAGAGAGTCCCCAAACAACGTGTTTTCCCCCCCTGTTTTTTTGCTTTTTAATTTTTTAAAAAATTTTTTTTATTTTTTCTTAAAATTTTTTTGAAAAGTAAAAAAACTTGGTATGAAATGTAAGAGAAAAAAAAATTTGGTTTTTTTTGTTTGTTTGTTTTTTTTTTTAAATTGTGGAAAAAAGTTTTTGGGCCTTTTATTTTTTCAAAAATTGGTTTTTTGTTTTTTGTTATTTTGTGTCCCCCCGGGGTAAAGTTTTTTTCCCCAAAACAAAAAACCGCCCCTCCCCCTGGTCCCCCACCCCCCCCCCCCACCACGGATGGGGCCCCCCCCCCCGTAAAAATGAGGGCCCCCCAAAGGTTTTTTTTTTGTTGGTAAAATGGTTAAGTTCCCCCCCCCCCGGGAAAAAAAAATTTTTAAAAATTAAAAGAAAAAATCTTTTGAATTTTTCATTTTTTTTTTTTTAAATTTTTTCCGCCCCTTTTTTAAATTTTGGAAGTTAAATATTTGTTTTTTTTGAAAAATGGTACAAAAAAAAAAAGAAAAAAAAAAAAAATAATTTTTTTGTTTTGTTAAAAAAAGCATTTTTTAAATTTTTTGGTGGGGGGGATTTTCCAAAACAAAAACCTAAAAAAACAACCCCCCCCCCCCAACACTCCCTTGGCAGAAAAAAAAGTGGGGGGGCCCCCGCAGTAACCCCCCCCGAACCGTTTGTTCCTAACAAGTTTTGGGATTTTTTTTTTAAATTTTTTTTAATTAATTTTTAAAGAAACGCCAAACCCTACCTTTTTTTGTAAAAGAAAAAATAAATTAAAATGGCATTATTTTTTTTTTTTCCCCTTTTTACGGGGAAACAAAATAAAAAATTTTTTTTTTCTTTTTTTAGATTATTAGTTACTGTTTTTTTTTTTAAAATAAAAAGTGGGGTATTTGAAAAAAAAAAATAAAAAAGTTGTTTTTTTTTGCTTTTTTTTTTTTGTTTTTTAAAACGTTTTTTTTGTTTCATAAAAAAAAACGACATACAAGTTGAGTGTCCCCCAAAAAACAAAACCCAACCGGACAACATTTTTTTTGTTGTTGTCACACCCCCAAAAAAAAAAAAAATTGGTTTCCCCCCCCCCCCCCCCCAAAAACGAACAGGGTCCCCCCCCCCCCCCCGAAAAACCGAAAATTTTTTTTTCAGAAAAAAAAAAAAAAAATTCCCCCCCCCCCCCCCCCCCCACCCCCCCCCCCGCGGGACTTTTGTCTGTTTTTTTTTTCTAAAAAGCTCCCCCCCCCCCCCCAGAACCCCCCCCCGGAGTTTTTTTTTTTTTGTTTTTTTCAAAAAAGTAAACAAAAGACAAAAAAAGTTAAACCGGCCCCCCCCCCCCCCCAAACCCCCCCGGGGGACACCACAAGAACCCCCTCTTCCCCCCCCCCCCCCCCCGTTTCAAACCCCGTATTTCCCACACCGGGCCCCCCTTTTAAAAAAAAACAAAGGGTGTGTTGTTTGTTGGTTGTTAAAAAAAAAAGGTCAAAAGAAAAAAGGGTTTTTTTTTTTTTTTTCCCAGCCCCCCCCCCGTAAAAAAAAGAACAGAAAAAAAAAAACGTTTTTGGGGTGGGGGGGGGAAAAACCCTAGCCCATGGGCCCCCCCCCCCCCCACCCCCCCCCGTACCCCGTGAAGGAAAAAAGAAAAAGCCCCCCCCCCGGGGGGGATAATGGGGGGGGAAAAAACCCTGTCCCCTGGGAAGAAAAACTTGGGGGGTTTTTTTTTTGGGGGGGTTTTTTTTTTTTTTTTTGGGTAAATAAAAAAAAAAGTTTCGTTTTTTTTTGTTTTTTTTTTGTTTTTTTTGCGTTTTTTTGGTGTTTCCCCCCCCCCTTGCCGCCCCTTAAAAAATTAATTAATTTGGGGGGGGGCCCTAACACAAAAAGTGGGGGGGGGTGGGGTTTACACTTGGGGGTTTGGGGCTTGGTTTTCCCCTAAGGGGGGTTTTTTTTTTTTTTTTTTTTTTTGTTTTTTTTTTTTCCAAACTAAAGCCTGGTTTTTTTTTGGAATTTCCCAAAAAACAAAGTTGGGTCGCCCCAACTGCACTAGTTTTTTTCCCCCACCCCCCACCCCCCCCCCACCCCCTGGGGTCCCCTTTTGGGGCCCCTTTTCCCCCCCTCCCACGGTTCCCCCCTCTTTCCCAAGCCTTTTTCCTTTCCTGCCCCGCAAAACACCAAAAAAAAGTGGGTTTTTCCCCCCCCCCCCCGCCCCCACCCGGGGGCCCCCCCCCCCCCCGGGTTTTTTTTGCCCCCCCCGGTTTTGTAGCCCAGACCTTCCCCCCCCCCCCTAATCCCACCCCGGGCCCCCCCGGGAAAAAAATTTAAAAAAATTAAAAAAATATTAAAAAAAAAATTTCCCTGTTTTGTTTGGGGGGGGAAAAAAATTAATGGTGGGGCCAAATGTGGTTTGGGATTTCGTTTCCAGCCAAAAAATCCCGGGGGTGCTTTTTTCTTTGTTTGGGGCCCCCCGGTGGGGTGGGGTGTTTTGGTTTTTTTTGTGAAGTTTTTTGAAAAATTAGGACCCCCCCGTTGTGCCCCCGTGGTGCGGAAGCAGGTTGGGCCCCCCCCCACCCCCCCCCCCAACAACTCCTAAAAAACCCCCCCCCTAACCGTCCACCCCCCCCTGTTTTTTCCTACCCCTTGATTTGTTTGTTTTGTTTTTTGGTGTTTGTTTTTCCCCGCTCCGGCCCCCACCCCCCGCTTTTTGCAAAAATTAATGCCAAAAAGCATGGCGGGGGGGGGAAAAAAAAAAAACCCCCCCCGTGGGGGGGGGGGTTTTTTTGTTTTTTGTGGGAAAAGTTCCGCCCCCCCCCCCCCCCCCGAAAAAAAAAGAAAAAACACACCCCCCAGGTCACGCCCCCCCCCCCCCCCCCCGCCCCCCCCCCCTTGCCCCACGAAAAAAGGAACAAAAAAAAAAAAAAACGTTAAAAATTTTAGAATTTTATGGGGCAAACAAATAAAAGAAATTTTTTATTTTTTGTCCCCCCCCCTGGACCCCCACCCCCTCCTTTGGGGGGCCCCCCAATCCATCAAATACCACTGGGGCCCCCCCCTTTTTTTGTTTGAAAATAAATGGTGGGGGGGTGGGGGGGGGGGGGGTTTTCCCCCCCCCCCCTCCCCCCCCCGAATTTGGGGGTTTTAGGGGGGGGAAAAGGCCTTTTTTTTTTTTTTCCCCTTTTGGAAAGAAAACCCCCCCCCCCGGGGAAAACCCAATGGGTGGAAGAAGAGGAAATACCTTGGTGTTTTTGGAATACCCCCCCCTTGCCATCAATTCCATTAGAAAATGCTTGTTTCCACCCTTTTCAAAAGAGAAATTAAAAGCCCCCCCCCATTAGCCAAACAAAAAAATTTAGTTCCCCCCCCCCCACCCTAAAAGGGTTTTACAAGGCACCCCCCCCCCCCCCCCCCCCCGTTAATAATTTAACTGGGCGAAAATAAACCCCGGCGAAAATCGTTGGCTTCCCCCGCAATTAAATTCCAGAGTTTTTTGTTTTTTTTGTTTTAAAAAAATTGGTTTTTTCCCCTTGGATTTTTTTTTTCCCCCCCCCCCGTTAAAACAAAACAAAAACAAAAAACCCTTTAAAAACAAAGTTTCTTGTTTTTTTTTTTTTTTTGGAATACAAAACTTGGGTGGGGGGGGGGGGGGCAAAAAAAAATTTTTTTCTAGGAAGCCCCTAAAATTAAAAACCCAATTGTTTTGGGGGCCAACAGCCCACATACCAGAAAAAGGGGCCCCTTTCCCCCCCACCCCCCCCCGAACCCCCTTTTCCCACACCCGGGAAACCGCTCGGAAGAAAAAAGCCGGTCATTTTTTTTTTTAATTTAAAAAGGAGACCCCCCCCCCCAAAAAACCAAATTTTGTCCCCAAAAAAAATTTTCCGGGGGCCCCCCCCCCCCCCCCCCCCCCCCCCCTTGTTGGGGGGTTCCACCCCCCCCCCCCCCCCGGTTGAACCCCTTCTTGTATACCTTTTGGGGGCCCCTGATTCCCCCCCCGCAAAACGGGCCCCCCCCCCCCGGCCCCCGAACCCCTGTAAAAGATCCCCCTTCCCCCCCGCAATTTTTTTGTGGGGGGTTTTTTTCCCCCCCCCCCCCCCCCCCCCCCCCCCCACCTGGGCCTTAGGCCCCCCCCCCCCCTAATCAAACCTGTGGGCCCCCCGACCACCCCCCCCCCCCCCCTACCCCCCATTGGGGTTTCCCCCCCGCCCCCACCCGAACCGGGTTGGGACGGGTGGGGGGGGGAAAAATCCCCCAAAAATAACGAGGGTTCCCCCCCGATTCCCCACCCGGAGTGGAGGGGGAGAAAAAACAAAAAGCCCCCCACCTTGGAAAAAAATGAAAAAAGAAAACGGCCTTACCCCAACTACCAAATCCCCCCAAAACAAAAAAAAGGAGGGAAAGGGGCCCCCCCCCATTAATAAAGAAAAGCAAAGAAGCGTGCCCCCCCCGGGCCAAAGTTTTTTAAAAAACCCCCCCGACTCCCCCCCCCCCCCCCCCGGGTGTGAAAAACCCCACCGTGGAGAAAAAAAATAACAGGATTTTTTTAACGGGGAAAAAACCGCTTTCCTTTTTGTTTGGAAAAAAAGGAAGAACCCCCAGGTTTTTAAAATTGGGGGGAAAAGAAATTGAAGTTAAAAATATAAACCATACTTTTCTTAACAAAATAAAATCCCTTTAAGCCGATTATCAAATTTGGGGGAAGTGCACCAAGGGGCCCCATAGAGAATCAAAAGGTGGGCCCACCCAACAGGGCCCCCCCCAAAACAGCCCCCGGCCCCCCCGGGGGGGGGTAAAAAAACCAGACCCTTTGTTTTTTTTTTGCTTCCAATAA
Source organism: Oedothorax gibbosus (assembly GCA_019343175.1). Lineage (NCBI taxonomy): Eukaryota > Metazoa > Arthropoda > Arachnida > Araneae > Linyphiidae > Oedothorax > Oedothorax gibbosus. The sequence continues at coordinate 19,536 of JAFNEN010003844.1, forward strand.
AAAAAGCCCCCCCTGTAAAAAAAATTAAATTTTTTTAAAATAAGTTTTGTTGTTTGTGAGCCCCCCGGTTTCAAAAAAAAAAGCTCCCGGGTTTTAAAAAAGTTTGGAAATTTTCTCCACCAACAAAAAGAATGTTTTTTTTGGTTTTTTTGTTGTGTTCCCTAAAAAAAAAAAATAAAGTTCCCCGGGACCCCCCGGTTCCCCCCCCCCCCCCCCCCCCCCCCCCCCCACCCCCCCCCCCCCAGCCCTCCCCCCACTGCCCCCTTTAAAAACGGGGCCCCCCGGGGTGGGGGGGGGGGGTGTGTGGTCTTATGACCCCTTGCCCCCCGATTTTTTGTGGATTTTTTTCCCCTGGGAAAAAACAAAAAAATAATCCTAAACCCCCACACCCCCGGTTTTTTTTTTTTTTTCCCCCTGTTTGAATTATGAAAGTTCCCCCACTTCAAAAACCCCAGTTTTTTTTTTTTTTTGGTTTTTGGTTGTTTTTTTGTCCTTCCCCCCCCCCCGGTTGTTTTTTTTTTTTTTTAGAAACCCTCCACCCCGGGCCCCCTCGCCCAAAGGTTTTTTTTTTTCAAACTTTTTGAAAAATAAAATTTTTAAGCCGGTTTTTGGTCCTTCCAAAAGCAGGGGCCCGGCCGCCGTGGGACAAACCGCCCCCCCCCCTGGTAAAAAACAATGGTGGGGGGGGGGGGGGGGGGCAAACAATGGGGAATAAAATTGGGAAAAAAAAAGTTTCCCCTATTTTTATTTTTTTTTTTGGGTTGTTGTGTTTTTTGTTTTTTTTTGTTCCCGGGAAAACAACCTAAAGGGGTTACAAATGAAATTTTAAAAAAGACAAAGGCACCCAGAATAAACCCCCGGGGGGGGGGGCATTTTTTCCCCCCCCCCCCTATTTTTTTGTAAGTTTTTTTTGGGCCGCCACCCGCCTAAGACAACAGAAAGGGGGTGGGAAAAAATTTTTTTCCCTTTTGTGGGGGAAAAAACCCCCCCCACGGTCCACCACACGCCCCAAGGACCCCCCGGAAAAATAAACCTAAACCCGTTGGGGCGAAGAAAAAAGCAAAACTTTTTGGGCCCACCCAAAAGATAAATGTGTTTTTTTTTTTTTTTTTTTCTCCCAGAAAATTAAAATCAAGAAACCCCCCGAAAAGTTTTTTAAAAAGAAAAAAATAAAATTGAAAATAAATGAAATCCCCCGGAAGAGGCGCCCGGCGGATTTTTTCGAAAAATTTTTAAGAACCGCCCTCCCCCCCCGACCCCCCCGTGCCCCCACCCCCCCCCCCCCCCCCCCCCCTAAAAAAAAAGTTTTTTTTTCTTAAAAAAAAAACCATTAATAAAAAAAACGTATTGGGCCCGGCCAAAAAATAAAATAAAAGCCCCAAAGCCCCCGGCGGATCCTCCCCCCTTCAAATGACCAAAACATGCCCCCCCCCCCCACCGAGGTCGCAAAGCCTTTCCCGTGAAAAAACCCCAAAAGCTTTTTTTTTTGGGTTTTTCCCCCCTGGGGGGGGAAAGAAAAAAACAACAAAGTAATGGGGTGGACCAAACAAAACGCTTTTTGAAAAAACCCCTTAAAAAAGGAACAATTGGAAAAAAAAAAACACCCCCCCCCCCCCCCCCACCCCCGGGGAACAGGGTCCCCCCCCCCCCCAAACCCAAAACCAGTAAAAAAAAATAATGGGGGGGGGGGCTTTTTGGGCGTGTTTCAAATTTGACAAAACCGCGCAAACGCCCGTGCAGAAAAGGATTGACAGAAAATTTAAAGAAGCCTTCCCTTTTCTTTTTGATTTTTTTTTCCCCCCGTGGGGGTCAAAAGTTTTTGGGGGGTGTTTGTGGGGGCATGCCCCCCCCCCCCCCCACCCCCCCCCCCCCCCGGGCTCGGTTTTGGTTTTTGTTTTTTTTTTCGGGTAAGAAAAAAGTTTTGGGAATTTTTGGTTTTCACCCCCCCCCCCTGGGGTTTTAATTTCCCTTGAATTTTAAAACCCCCCGGACCCCGAAAAGGCGTTTTTCTTGAGCCCCCCCCCCCCCTAAAAGACTAAAAAAAGAATAAGGAAACCCGCCCCCTTCCCGGATTTTTGCATTTCCCCCCCCACCTCAGTCCCGCCCCCCCCCCCGGCGTTTTCTTCTAGAGGGGACAAACCCACCTGGGGGGGGGGGGGGGGGCCCCCCCCCCCCGGCCCCCACCCCGTTTTAAAAGCACCCCGGACAAAAGAAAGCCAATTAGCACATTCGGAAAAAAACCCCCCCCCTGGGTAATGGACCCCCCCCATTCTAGATCTTTTTTGTTTTTTCCCCCCCCCCCCCCCCCCCCCCCTCCCCCCCCCCCCCCCACCCCCCCCCCCCTGGGGCCCCCACACCACGGGCGTTGCCAACATTTTTGTTTTGGAAGGAAAAATCCCCATTCGTGTGGTTTTGGGCCTTTTGAAAAAAAAAAAAAGTTTTTTTCCCGACAAGGAAAAAAATGGGGGGGAAAAAACCCCACCCCGTTTTTTTTGAACACCCTCCCTTTCCCCCCACCCCCCCCGTTGGTGCTGGGGGGGGGGAAAGAAAAATGTTGGGCCCCCCGAATTTTGCCAATTTAATCCCCACGCCACCACCCCCCCCCCCCCCCCCCCGCCCCCCCCGAATTAAAACCGACAGGGAAAAAAAAATTTTTCTAAAACAAAAAAAAGTTAAAGCCGGTTGAGTGGTTTCCCCCAAAATTCAATCTCCGCCCCCGTTTGATTGTGAAATTTTAAAGGTTTTCCCCCCCTGGCCCCCCCCCCTTTTTTTGTTCCCCCCAAAAAACCAAAAAACCTCCCCCCCTGCCCCCCCCCCCCCCCCCCCCCTTTTTTTTCCCCCCCCCCCCGCCCCCCCTCCCTTTTTATTTTTTCACCCGTTGGGGATTGAAAAATTTTAAATTTTTTTTTAAAAAAGTGTTGAGGAAAACTTTTCCCCACCCCGGATTTGGCCCCCCTTTTTTTTTTTGTTTTGTTTTTGTCCCCCCCCCCCCACCCCCCCCCCCCCGAAAATTTTTTTGGGCCCTTGTCCACGTGGGGTTTCCCCCCCCCCCGGAGCCCCCCCCCCCCCTAGATTAAGGCCCCACCCCCGAAAAAAAAATAACGTGCCCCCCCCGAAAAAAAAAAATGCCCCACGAAAAACAACTTTTGAAATTAAAAGAAATTGTAAAAAAGAAGGGGAAAAATAAAAAAAAAAAAGTTCCCCCCCCCCCCCCCCGTTAAAAACAAAAAAGCAAGGGGGTTTAAAAACCCCGTTCCCCGGTTGTGTGGGGGGGGAAACCCCCAAAACAGCGGGTGGGGGGGGGGGAAAAGATCCCCCCACATTTAATCCCGGAAAAACCCCTTTTTTTTTCCCCCCCCCCCACCGTCCCCCCCCCGCCCCCGCGGGAGCCCGAAAAGAAGAATGGGCAAAATCCACTTTCCCACCCCCCCTTCCCGGTCCCACCCCCCACTTTTCCCCCCCGTTCCCCCCCTCGGGGCCCCCCCCCCCCCCGGGAAATTTGGGGGGGGGCCCCCCACCCCCCCCCCCCCCCCCTCCCCCGAAATTTACCCCACGGTGGGCCCCCATTAATTAAAAACGTTCAACAAGGGGGTTTTTTGCCCCCCAGGGCCCCGAAAGGTTTCCCCCAAACACTTTTTTTTTTGAAAAAAAACGGGGAATATATAGGCACCAGAGATGCCCCCGGAAAAAGTGACCCTATTGGGTGGGGGGTTTAAACACCTGAAAAAGTTTTTACCACCACCCCCCCCCCCCCCGGGCCCCCCCACCCCATGGCCCTGAGAAAAACCCCCGGCCCCAAAAAGAACCAAGGAAAAAAGAAAACAAAAAAAGGTTCCCCCCCCCCCCCCCCCCCCTACCCCGTCCCCCCCCCCCCCCCCCCCCCCCCCCTCCGAAGGTGAAGATAAAACGGAATGGCCCCGGGGGGGGCCTTAGGTTTTTTTTGGGAAGACAAAAAAGCAAACCCCCCCCCCCACCCCCCCCCCCCGGCACCCCGTGGCCACCCCACCCCCCCCACACCCCCCCCGCCCCCCTCCCCTTTTTGGCCCCCCTGACCCCCCCGCCCCCCCCCCCCCCCCCCCCCGCCCAAGACTTTTCTTCGCCCCCCACCCCCGGGTTGGGGTCCCCCCCTCGGGCCCCCTTGCCCCCGCCCGTCCCCCCCCAACCCCCCCCCCCCCCGGCCCGACCCCTTTTTTTCCCCCCCCCCGGATGGAATGGGGGGGGGGGGTTTTTTTTTTGTTTTTTTTTTGAAACCTGCCGCGGCCGTTTGCCCCGGGGGTGGTGGGCCCCCCCTTCCAGAAGTTGGGTGGGGGGGGTGTGGGTGGGGTTGTTTGTTTTTGTTTTCTTTTGCCCCCCCGTCTCCCCCTCCCCACCCCCCCCCCCCGCCCCCCCCCCCTCCCCCCCCCCCCCCCCCGAAACAGGTTTTTTTTTTGGCCCCGGTGTGGCCCCCCCGGGTTTGTTGGGGCCTATAACTGTTCCCCCCCCCCCCCACCGCCCCAACCCCCCCCGCTGTTTTTTTGTTTTCCCGAGGCGTTTCCCGCCACCCCCCCCCCCCCCCCCCCACCCCCCCCCACCCCCCCCCCCTAATTTAGTTTCCCCCTGAGGAAGGGTGGAAGGTTTAAAAAAAAAGTAAGTTCCCCCCCCGAATTGTTTCCCCGCCTTTTTCCTCCCACCCGGCTTTGGTTTTTTGTTTTTTGAAAAAAAATAAACAAACAATGGGGGGGAACAGGTTGGGCCCGGCCTAAAAAAAGCCCCCCCCCCCCCGGGGATTGCCCGCACAGAACGCAAAAAAAAAGAAACCCCAATGGCAAAAAACGTTTTTCACCCCCTTTTTTGAAAGGTTTTTACCCCCGGTTCCCCCCCCCCCCACCCACACGGTTTTTTGGGGCCCCCCGCCTTTTTATCCCCCCCCTCCCCTAACGGGTCCCCCCCTGGAACAACCCAAGTTTTTTTTTCACCTTTTGAAGGACCATAAACGAAAAAAAATGAAAACAAACACGGCCCCCCCCCCCCACCCCACCCCCCCCCCCCACCCCCCCCCCCCCTTGGGGGTGACCGGTGTGACCTGTGGGGGGGGGGAAAAGAAAAATCCCAAAAAAGAAAGACTTCCCCCTGGAACCTAACTCCTAAAAAGCCCACAGTGGGGAAATCCCACACGTCCCCCGGCTTTTTTCAACGGGGTTTCCCCCCCCGATTGGAAAGAAACTAAACGCCCCAAGAAGACGGCCCCCAGCTTTGCCCCCCGGGAAAAAAACAAAAGAACTTTTTTTTTTTTTGTGTTTTGTTTGGGAAAGAATTGTTGGGGGCCACAAAAACAATGAAAGGGAGAAAACCCCATGTTTGGGTGAAAGGGCCAATTTTTAAAACCCCTTTTTTTAAAACGACCCAGCACCCCCCCAGTTTTGCCCGGCCCCCCCCCCCCCCTCCCGGGGGTTTTTTCCCTTGGGCCCCCCCGTGGACCCCTTTCCCCCCGAGCCCCCCACCCTTGTTTGTTCCCTTTGAACAAAAAAGGGGGGGTCCCCCCCCCCCCCCCCCCCCGCCACCCCCACCCCCCCCCCCCACCCCCCCCCCCACCCCCCCCCCCCCCCCCCCCCCCCCCCCCCCACCCCCCCCCCCCCCCCCCCCCCCCCCCCCCCCCCCCCCCTCCCCCCCCGCCCCCCCCCCCCCCGGCATAAAGACTTACCGTAAACAAGGGAAAGGTTCTTTTCCCCCCCTTTCCCCCCGATTAGTTGGACCGCCCTTTTTGTTCCCCCAGAACAAAACTTCCAAAGTCCAGGCTGCCCCCCCCCGGTTTTTTTTTTGTTTTTTTTTTTTGTTTTTAAAGAGATTTCTCAAAAAACAATGGGAGGAAAGGGGTGGTTGTTTTTTTTTTGTTTTTTCCTTTAAACCGACGTCCCCCCACCCCCCCCCACCCCCCCCCCCCAACCCCCCCCCCCCCCCCCCCCCACCCGTGTTTTTCCCCCCCACCCCCCAGAGAAAACCAAACGAAGAAGCGGGGGTTGTGTGCTGGGCCCCCCTGCCCCCCGGGTGGGGCAATGTTAACCCCCCACCCCCCCCCCCCCCACCCCCCTGTTTCCCCCCCCCCCCCTTTTGGGGGGCCGGCAAAGAGGGGGGAAACGGGGAAAAATATTTTTTTTGTTTCCCCCTTCACTCCCCCCCCCCGTTTTTTGGGGGGGGTGGGGGAAAAAGATTTGGGCCTAAAATTTTTTTTCCTTGTTAGCCGTGGCCAATGGCCAAAAAGAAAAAAAAACACCGGGCCCCGAGTTTTGGACACATGGGAGAGAAAAAAAAAAAAGAAAAACCCCACGCCTTCCGAAGGCCCAATGTGTTTTTGTTTAAACGGAAAAAAAACAAAAAAAAAACAAAGTAAAAAAAAATATTTTTTTTTTTTAAAAAAAAAGGTTTTTTGGCCCTCCCGAAAGGAAGGGGTTGGTTTTGTGTTGCCCCCCGTTTTTGAGTTTAGCCCGGTGTGGCGTTGGGCAACGATCCCAGCTGCTCCGCTCGGTGGCCCCTAAGACCAAAAGGTTGCCATCGGAAGGGTTTTTGCGTCGATTTTTTGCGTGGTGGCGTGGCGATTAACTTCCGGGCTGCTCACACAGCTCGTGCAGATAAAGGTGTCTCGAAGAGGGTTTGCGTCCCGAAGTTTGCCTGTGTTGCGAGTGGCAACGGTCCTGGCTGCTCGCATCGAGTGGCCCCTAAGAGCAAAAAAAAAGGTTGGGGCGTTGCCTCCGAAGAGGGTTTTTTTTTTGCGTCCCCCGCCCCCCCCCCCCCCCCCCCCCCACCCCCCCCCCCCCACCCCGAAAGTTGTGTGCCCCCCCCCCCGCCCCCCCCCCCCGTTGAGAGTGGTGGGGGTTTTTGGGGGTGGCCCCCCGTTTGGGGGGCCTCAAAAAAAAATACTCCCCCCCCCCGCCTATTTTTTTTGGGCTCGCCCCCCATCCCCCCCCCCCCCCCCCCCCCCCCCCCCCGGGGTTTTTTTGTGGGGGCCCCCGGGAAAAAAAGGTAGGGCCCCCCTCCGAAGAAGGGGGTTTTTGTTTTTTTTTTTTAGGCCTGTCACCCCCCCCCGGGAGTTTTTGTTTGTTGTATTTTTTTTTTTTTTGGGCCCCCCCCACCGTTGGGGGGTGGGTTTTTGGGGGACCCCCCCCCCCCCCCCCCCCCCGGTTTTTTTGGGCCAAACCTCCCCCCCACACCCCCCCACCCCCCGCCTTGCGTATGGCTTCGCTTTACCACCCGGTGGGCCCCGGAAAAAAAAATGAGGTGCTCCCCCCCCCGAAAAAAAAACAGAGGGTTTGGCCCCCGGTTCCCCCACCCCCCCCGAGAAAAAAGGGTTTTTTTTTTAGGTTATTGCCGCCCGTTTTTTTTTGTTTTGGGCCGGGCCCAGGGTTGGGGGCCAAAACTCCCGGCCGGGCCCCGCCCTTTTTTGGGAAAAAAATTGGGAAAATGCCCCCCCCCCCCCCCGGAAGAAACCTTTTTTTTTTTTTTTTTCGGTGGGGTTGGGGGGTGGGGGTTTTTGTTTTTTTTTTTGGTCAAAGAACATTTTGGAAAAACCCCGGTTTTTAGTGGGGCCCCGCGTGTGGTCAATCCCCCGCCCCTCCCCCCCCCCCTTTTTTTTTTTTTGTTCCGCCTCCCCCCCCGCCCGTTCCCCGAAACATTTCCGCAAGGGCCCCCGGGGGGGTGGAAAGTTTTGGGGGGGGGGGTTGTTTTTCCACGCCCCCCCCCCCCGGCACCGGGATCGTTTTACTGAATTTTTACTTTCCCCCCTGGGGCCCAAAAAACGGTGGGGGCCGAATAAATGTATAAACCACCCCTTCAATGTTTCCCCCCCACCCCCCCCCCCCCCCCCCCCCCCCCCCCCCCCCCCCCCCCCCCGGAAACCCCTCGCAAAAACAAAAAGAATTCGAAGAGCCCCCCCCCACGATAAAAAAGAGAGAAGAAGGCATTAACCCCAGCACCTTGAAAAATTTTTATTTTAAGCATTAATAAAATAAAGCCCCCCCCTGGGAAGATTAAAAAGAAGAAAAAAAAGATAACACAAAAAACCAGAACAAAAGGGAATTTCCCCCCCCCCCTTAAGAGTTAAAAAAAAAAAAAAACAAAAACGGCCCGGGTGGAAAGTTTTTGTGGAACCCCCCCTGGGGGGGGGTGGAAAAAAGAAGAGAAAAGCCCCCCCCCACGATAGCCCCCGCCCACCCCCCCCCACCGAAAAAAATCCCCCCCCCCCGCTTAGTCGAGCAAAGGCCCCCCCCCCCAGGGGGTTATGGGGGGAAATGTTGTGGTGGCCCAGGGGGTGGCTGTTTTTTTTCTGTTTTTGTTTAGAAAGTTTTTTGAAGCCGTTGCCCCGGGCGGACATAACGGAAAAACCCCCCCGGAAACCCCTCCTTGTGGGGCAACATAGCAAATAGGGGGCCAGAGAAAAAAGAACAAGCAAAAAGTTACCCCCCCCCCTACCCAACCCCCCCCCCGACCTTTTTAGAAACCCCCCCACGGGGGGGGGCCCTTGGGATTTTTATGTGTTGTTTGTGCCCCCCCAAAAGTTTGGGTTGGGGGGGCGAGGGGCACCCCCTCCAATATTGCTTTGGGTGGCCTAAAAGGGTTTCCTATCCCCCCCCGGAATGGGCCGAATAAAAAAAATTTTTCCTCCCCCCCCACCCCCTTTTTTTTGGAGGGTCCCCCCCCCCCGCCCCCCCCCTCCCCCCCCCCCCCCCCCCCCCCCCCACCCCCCGGGAATGGGGGGGTTTTTGCCCTTTTTTTGGAAAAAAAAGTGGGGGGGCAAAAAAACCCCCCTTAAATCCCCCGGGGGGGGTTTTTTTTTTTGTTTGTTTGGGTGTGCGACTAACAAAATAAAAAACTCCCACAATTTACCCATCTAAAGGTGTCCCCCCCCCCCCCCCACGCCCCCCTTTTAAAAACATATCTTATCCCCCCCCCCCCCCCCCCCCCGGTTTGGGGAAAAGTAACCCCCCGAAAGAGGCAAAAAACCAAAATAAAGCGTACCCGTTTGGGGGAACAAGGAAAAAGGGAAACAAGGGTTTTGGGGTGTTTTGTTTTTTTGGCAAAGGAAAAACTTTTGGTAAAAAAAGAAAAGAAAAAGAAGGTTTCCAGAGAAAGGTTTAAAAAAATAAAAACGTGAAACTTTGCCTTTTAAAGAAAAGGTTTTTTTAAAAAACGGTAGGGACCCCCCCCTCCCCCGAAAAATCCGTGTGGGGGTGGTGGGGGGGGGGGGGGGGGGAATTTTTTCCATATTCGCCCAAGTTCCCCCCCCCCCCCCCCCCCGGGGTTGTTTCCCCCCCCCCCCCCGCTGGGTCCCCCCCACCACCCCCCGACAAAAAAGGGGCGTGGTGGGCATTGGCCATTTTTAATTTGGTGTACCCCCGTTTTGGGGAAAGGGGGGGGGCGCGGCCTTTTTTGTTTTTCCGGAGCTTTTTAAAAAAGCCGGGGTTTTTTTTTTGTTTTTTTTTTTTTGTTGTTGTTTGCCGGGTTTTTTCGGCATAAAAACCCCGATTCCTTCAAGCAATTTTTTTGTTTTTTTACAAAAATTCCCGAAAAAGGAACCCCCCCCCCCCCCCCCCGCCCCCCCCCCGGCCCCTAAGGAAAAAGCCGGAAAGAAAGCCGGCCCATAAAAAAAAAGAAAAAAAACAGGTGGTGGGGGTTGGCCCCCCCCCCCCGTGGGAAGGGCCCCCCCCCCCCCACCCCCCCCCCCACCGGTTTTTTTTTTGTTTTTGTTTTTTTTTTTTTGGGGCCAAAAATATTTTTTTGGGTTTTTTGGTGGTGGGGGGGGGGTCCCCCCCCCCCGCCACCCGGTGTGTTTTGTTGTTGTTTAAAAAAGCCATCTTTGGGCCAAAAAGGAAAAGAAAGGAAAACGGCCCACCCCCCGGTTCCACCACCCCCCCCCCCCCCCCCACCCCCCCCCCCCCCCCCCCCGGATGACCACCCCCCCGACCCCCCGTTTTGGGGGGGCAATTGAAAGAAAGGGCCCCGCGGTGCCTTTTTTTTTGGGTGGCTTTTTCCCCCCCCCCCCCCACCCCCCACCCCCAGTCCCCACCCGTTAAACGAGAGCAAAAAAGCCTTTATACTAAAAAAAAATCTAACAAATGTCCACCGGCCAAAAGGGAAATAATCTTTTCCCCCGCCGTTGTTTGTTTTTTTTTTGGTTTTTTTGTAAAAACGAAACAAAGGTTTGGGGCCCGTTTTTTTTTTTTGTTTTTCCACACCCCCCCCGCCCAACAAGAAAAAGCCGAAAAAAAAAGCGGGTTCCCCCGTGTTGGCACAGGCAAATCCCCCGGGTGCGGTTTGGGGGGGCTATTGGGCCGAAAAAAAAAGGGCCCCTTTTTGCCCCCACCCCCCCCCGTGGTGGGGGGGGTGAAATAAAAAGTTGGGGGATGTTTGGGGCCCGGGGGTTTTTTCACTTTTTTTTTTTTGTGGGGGTTTTGGGGGGCCTTGGGGCCCCCCCCCCCCCCCGAAAGTAAAAAAAAAGATCCCCCCCCCACCCCCCCCGGGGTTCCCCCCCCCCCCCCCCACCCCCCCCCCCCCCTCCACACCTCCCCCCCCCCCCCCCACCCACCCCCAAACAAAACACCGAAAACCCCCCCCGTTTCCCCCCCCCCCCTTGGAAACCCCACCGCAAGAAGAAAAACCAAAAAGGAAAAAGTCCTAAACCAAAATTGGTTCGGGCGTCCCTGGTGAAAAAAAGTCCCCCAATTTTGTGGGGGGGGGTTTTTTTTCCCCGCGCCACCCCCTGGAATTTAAAAGCCCCCCCCCCGGCGGCCCCCGAAAAAAAAAGCCCGCGTGCCCCCCGGGGGGGGGATGGGTTCCCGCCCCCCCCCCCCCCCCCCACACCCCCCCCCCCCCCCCCCCCCCCCCCCACCGGCCCCCCCCCCCCCCCCCCCCCCCCGCAAAAAAAAATTTTCCCGGGGGATCCCCACCGTCTGTTTTTTTGTTTGGTTTTTCCCCCCCACCCATTCCCCCCCCCGCCCACCGGGGGGGCCGGTGGGGGTACCCGCCCCGTGGAGGGGGAGAACTAACCCCCGCCCCCCACCCCCCCCCCCCGCCCCCCCCCCCCCCGCCCCCTGGGTTTTTTTGGGTTTTTTCCCCACCCCCGACCACTTTTGTTTTGGGGAAGTGGGCCCCCCCGTGTGTATGGGGGGGTGGGGAGAAAGTTTTTTTTTTTTTGTTTTTGTGGGAAAGAGAGTGCGCAACACCATCCAGATGTGGTTTGTTGGGGGAACCACCCCACCCCCCCCCCCAGAAACAAAAAAAAAAAAAAGAAGGGTTTTTGGGGGGGTGGGGGAAAAAACAACAAACTAATGCCCCCCCCCGGGGCCCCCCCCCCAGGAAACAAAAAAAGGGGAAAAGAAAACCTTCCCTCCCTTTTGGGGGTTGGGAAGGGGGGTTTCCCCCCCACCCCCCCCCCCCCCCCCCCCCCCGTGAGTTAAAGGCGTTTCACTTTGTACTTTGAAACTCGTTCGGACTTAGAAAAAGTCGGGACTCTGAAATTCGTTCGGACTCTGACATATTTTTCGACATTTTCGCTGATTTGTTTTGAAAAGTATTGAGCACAAAACACCAAACATTCTTAGTTAGAAACGATTTTTTATCGATTTAAATTACTCAATTAAGAAATAAAATAATTCAAAGAACATTTGTTGACTGCTTTTTATTATTTAAGTGTCGTAATTATTAAATTAAATCCACTTTAGAAACGGTCATTACGGCCACTGCAAGAGTTGGGTTTGTTTTGAAAACTTTCGAGCGTAAAACGCAAACTATCACAATTAAATACAATTATTTCTACATTCAAATTACTCAATTAAGAAATAAAATAATTCAAAGAACATTTGTTGACTGCTTTTTCTTATTTAATTTTCGGAATTATTAATGAAAACTTACATTACAAACTTGCATTACGGGCCTCGGACAGAGTGCGGTTTGTTTGAAAACTTACGAACATGAAAAGCAAACTTTCACCATTAAAAACAATTTTTTTCTACATTCAAATTACTCAATTAAGAAATAAAATAATTCAAAGAACATTTGTTGACTGCTTTTTCTTATTTAATTTTCGGAATTATTAATGAAAACTTACATT
>JAFNEN010003845.1:0-10016 GCA_019343175.1 Oedothorax gibbosus
AAAAAATTGACATCAAAGACTAACGGTTATATTTCTTGTACGCCTGTCTGTATGGATTATTTTTACAAACGGAATTTTGACTTTTTTTTAATATGTAACTGACTTACAGAACTCTAAAATTCCACTGTTTGAAATGGCTTCGAATATTTTGTTGCAAAATTAATTAAATATTAAATAATATATTCGAACCCATTTCAAAAAGTGGCTATAACCTCTTAAGAACCCGAGCAAAATCCTACACGTATATTCTTAATCTAAACATACTTATCATACAAATATATGCTATAAAGTATATGATTTTCAAAGAAATTAAAAAAAAATTTATGTTTAGTATGTACTTAGGGAAACGACTTAAACTCTAAAAATACACATTTTTTTTGCTATAAATGCAACAAAAAAGGCCGTTTAACTTATTTATAGTTAACAGATTATTTTAACATTGTTTTTAATGCAAAATGCCTTTAAAATTAACTGCTAAAAGAACTTTTTGAAAAGTTTGAAAAAAAAATGTAAAATATTTTTTTTAGAACTCTAATATCGTATTGACCCTCGTTCAACTTCATTTTTTATAGAAATAAATGACTGATACTTGTAATCAAAGGCTGAAAACTGATATTTGGATCTTCTTCTATCGGACCAGGTCAATTTCGGAACTAATAAACATGTTAATTGTTTGTGAGGCGGTTTTAAAAAATGTCCCCAAATGGGGACGCCAGGTCTCAAGAGGTTATCGAGCCCTGAAAGGCAACTGCATGTATCATATAAAAAAATATGTAAAAATATTCAATGCAGCCGGAGGAATGTGGCTCAGAAATTATTTTTTCCATTGGATTAACTCAGCGAGAAGGAGGATTGCACTGTTAAAAATTTGTGCTTGGTTTCACCATGATATTGGTTCCAAGTATATAGCTGCAACGGCTGTGTGGTCAAATGTTTCACCTTATTTTCGGTGTTTGGTTGAACAATTTTTCTGGATTTGGAAACAAAAACCTGAGAAATGGTTCAACCGAATACCAAAAATATTGTTTAACGTTTCACCAAACAGCCGTTGCAGCTACTAGGAACCATATTTTGGTGAAACAAAGTGCCTAATTTTTAACAGTGTGGATTAACACAGTAGTTTGGAGACTCATGTCCATCCCTCTTAAAAAACACATTTAAATCAAATTAATACCATTTAAAATGCATGTGTAATTGTGTATATTATATACTCACATCCTCAGCGGGCACAGTCATTCCTTGTCCTTCCATCTCTCGTGGAAGAGTGAGTCACCCACTCGACAGTCGCATTTTTATCAACGGCACTGCCTGAGTCAACACACAACTTATTCCAGCAGTTCCTTATTTAAAGAGTTTATTGTAACTGAAATTGGGATTGTTTTCGATTCGATTGATAAAGTTTCGATGTCTTTTTTATATGTGTTTGTACTACGAGAAATGCCTTCACTGGCCAGATGGAATGGAACTAGTGATCTACTTTTGAAAGGAATTAAATCAGTGTTTTTCTCTAAATATAATTTTTAACGTAGCTTTTATGGGTTCAAAATGTACTCTTAAAATTTATGTAATTCGATCACGATTTCTTTTATTGATGTCATACAATCTTTCTTCAATAAAACAAAAGTGTAAAAACTTTTAACCAGTTCATTTATGCAAGATTTTTTTGTATCATTCACCACGAAGAAAAAAGATCCACATACATTTTAGAATGATATGTTTAAGTGTATATAACGTGCATTAGATTGTGGTGCGAAATATAGCCTTCCTCTTTGGAATTCTTAATTGAAATGTTCAATTACAGTATCAATTTCTTATGCATTTTGCAAAAAGCAAATTAGTTCATCTAAAGTATTTAAAAATACTTAATTTACGTTAATGAACCAAACATAAATTTTTTCAGAAATATTGTTTCCGGACATTTCTGGTAAAACATGCGGAATATTTCTAAACCTTCATTACGTACGTCAGCACGAAACAATTGTTTTCCATTTTCCTGACAGAAGCACAACCGCAGAAACCGAGATACGTGCCTTATACACAGTTGTCAGAAACACTGCATTGGTTTCCCAAAACTGTAACTCGCTTTCGTTAGTCAGAAATAAGCTGTAAAGAAAATCGAAAAAGTATGCTACTTTAACCATATAAACTTGGATGGAAAGAAATAAAAAAGTATCATTAATAAATAAGCTTTTTCCCTCTCTTGGAACTCTGAATTTTCAACCATATATTAATCATAATTTTGCATTTTACTCAAATGCAATCAAACCTTTTCAGTTCGAAAGCCGAAGAACCAAAGAATTAGTTAGCAAGCGTAACTTTGGCAAATCGAAAAAAAAAAAAACTATTTCTAAATCCAACAGAACACGGAAGGTTCGAATTGGCAGTAATTCCGATTATCCGTGTTCGAATGAATGCTAAACTAATAATTTTAATCAAAATTCTGCCAGATACAGCCTTGTCATCCTCCAAGTTGTCAACCGACACGTTTCGTCATCTGTCAGAATTTTCTCCCAACCAGCGTGCTGTCGCAAAATGGAATGGGACACCTTTGTCAACCCGCTGTGGGCTCAGAGAAATCTCGCAATCTCCCCCGCACACAATGGAATGTTGCGGTGTAAAAGCTCGAAACGGCGAAGATTTCACTTGATTTTGTTGACTAATAAATGTACCGGGTGAACTTCAACTTGATTGCGAAAAAGATGTAAAAGTCTTAAAGGAGATGCAAGTTGACATTTATTTTCAGGAGTTGTCATGAAAGTGAATTTATCGATACAATTTTACAGTTCGTAAAATAGATTTTGTGGAACAAATGTACTCCGGAAACTTCAATTTTTACGATCGTGAAAAAGATTGTAGACTAACAAGCGTACTGGATGATCTTCAACTTGGATGTATAAGTCTCTATAGGAACACGATTATCACCTATAATATCACTTTTATATACAGGAGTTGTTATGAAAAAAATTTATCTGTACTATTTTATATTTAGTAGAGTACGAAGAATTTTAAAGATTATAAAACATCAGGTGAAATGAAATGAATTTTTCTAAGTTGTATTGTACACATGCTTTACCAAAAAAAGAATAATTTTTACCTCAGCTTTTAAACACCTTTCTACGCCCAGTTTAAGAACACTTACAGTATATTTTAAAAATTCCACAATATTTATCGGGCTTGTTAAAAAAAATCAACGATCTTTTAACTATTTTCAGTAAAAGACTTTTGTCACATAAGAATTTAATGAAGATTACTTAACGATTTTTCATGGAGCTAATTGGATTATCGAAAGTTTGCAAGAAAAATTCAATGATTTGATTTGCATCAATGATCTTGTTGACATATTTCACACGCTGATGATCCTCCGTGCAAGATGACGGAACTAATCCAATATGACCACCTTTAGCCGACACACACGATGCACATTCGATAAACAGTTTCAATTTTGAGTGACCTTTGGTATTTCTTCGCAAGCTCCTTAAAACAGTGAACGTTGTTTCGAAACACCACAAAAATTATCCTAAGATGTCGGATGTTTTCAATGTCTTCCAGTTGTGTCTTTTGCCTTTTTTTCAATTTCCGGAGACAACCTGAAGAATATCTTTTCAATTCATCGGGTGTTGTCAACACAGTTCACACGCTGATAGGATCACTTTAGACGATGTCACTAATCCATTGGGACACCATTCTGTCGAACTGGAAAGGAGGATTAGCAGAGGAGCTTCTGAATTTGTTTCAAGGCCCGAGGGTCGCGATGAAGAAGCAAACTTGCAGTTGCACGTAGGACTCGTTTCACACCGAACGGTTCCGGTAATGTTCGCCGTACTTACGGCTCCCGATGATCGCAGTGGCAATAGTAAGTCCAATGGATCCTTCACACGCGTTGGAAAAGAAAACGTATTAACGGTTTTACCTGCGGCTATTAATCAAGCAGTGGCAATGTTAAAAGCTGTTGCAGTGACTGTTAAGCGCCACCTGAATTAGCAGTTCACACAATATTTGATTGAAGGCGTCATTTTTTTAAAAATTATGTCCTTCCATGTTGTCCGGTGCTTATCCGTCAAAAGAATGGCGTCCGTTACAAGTCGGGCACTGGGCACCTCTTTCTTCGAGTCGGTCGAGCGTTAAGCCATTTTGATTTCGCAGAGCAATCTGCGAGAGAACCAGAGCGTTTCGACGAGGGGGAGTAAAATGGAATGGAATAACAACGACGCTTTGTCGAATACTTTGATTCAGCCACTTGGAAGTCACCGATCTAGATCTCGGCGGCAAAATGGAACTTTGTATAATATCGGAGCACACGACATTCGATCGTTAGGTGCTTCTTTCATTTTTTTGGTGAAGGGGTAAGATTGTGAATAATTTGAGTCATCAACAGAGAATTACTTGACACGGTATTTTGTCATTAAAGCTTCGCTCGTATGTGGGTAAATCTTACGGTTGAGACATCTTTTATTAAAGGATTTGATAATTCTTGTATAAAGTTATTCTATTTATTTGGTGGAACATTAATAAATAAAACAGGAGGAAGCTAGGCTTCTACTAGTTTTATGGAGTAATATATGCTATCCAACAGTTTTACAGTGTTATAGTTACTTGTAGGATTTCATAATAAGATTTTCGGAGAAATACCGCATGTGCGAAGGGCTGCCATAAAATGTTTTAGTCTTTAACTCTTTTAGTCCCAGTGATGCCATTTGGCATCAGCATTTTTCTGATCATAATTTTAAAAAATAATAGGGCTGACATCTATTGGGATTAATAAAAAATATTTTCTATCGAAAAAAGTTTGAAGAATCGAATGATGTGCTATTTGATATCATAAATGGCTATAGACTATCCGAAAAAAAATTCTAAAATGATAATGCCAAATTGTCATTGGGACTGAAAGGGTTAAATATGGATTGAAGTTACCTTATAGGGTTTAATGGCCTTTAAAGAGTATTGATTTATTGAGTGGTCATTGAAAGTCGTGTGTGTTTTACTCCGTAGTTTTAGCTTCCACACTACGTTTATAACGTAAAAAGTGGAAGGTTTTATAATCGTTCAGTCCGTCTGTCTGTCCGTCCGTCTGTCTGTCACCCACTTTCACAGAAAGAACCACAAGTCCCACAGACAAGTGGGATACGTCATTTTAAAGCAAAAAATCAGATTAGGCTACATTCCAAATTTCATTAAAAAATTTAAATTAGAAGTTTATTTAAAATTTAAATAACTAAATTTTTTTTATCTACATTGAAATAACATGCAAATTCTATTTTTATTCATATTTTCACTGTTGTCATCCACAAGTCCCACAGACAAGTGGGATACGTCATTTTGAAGCAAAAATCAGATTAGGCTACATGCCAAATTTCATTAAAAAATTTAAACTAGAAGCTTATTTAAAATTTAAATAACTAAAAATTTAATCTACATTGAAATAACATGCAAATTCCATTTTTATTCAATATTTTCACTTTTGCCATTTCGTTAAACGTACGAGAAACTTTTGTTAAAATAAAAATACACTTTTGAAAAAATATTTATTTATGTGATATAATTCGGTTTGGATTGTTGTATTATCACAATAGAGTTCTTTAATGGTTCTATATATATATATATATATATATATAATATATATATATATATATATATATATATATATATATATATATATATATATATATATATATATATATATATATATATATATATATATATATGTAGAAAGATGCATAGAGAATTCTAACTTAACATAACAAAAAATATGCTCGCTTTTTCGCTTTTATTTTTAAAGCATCAATTGTACAAATTATAAATTTTTTTAACTGTAAATTAATTTAACAAATTATAAATAAGTGAATTTTCGAAAGAAATGTAAATGGGAAATTGTGGCGACAAAAATATTTATTAAAAAAGATTACATCATTATTCTTCGAACTTCAAACAAATTTAGCAAACGATAAAGTCTAATTATTAAATCTGAGAAAGAAGATTAATGAAAATAGTTAATTTTGGCGTTTAAAAGTTTGAATTACAAATAGCTAAAGGCCCTGTTTTTATTAGAATTAAATCACATTTGCCATTCGCAACAATCGCTCGAGAAACTTTAATTCTTTTAGACAATAAATTAAAATAAATTTATTTTTGCAACATCGATCAGTTTGAAATGACGTCAAATATATTTCACTACGGAATCCTTGTATGGTGATATGAAATGTTTTCATTCTATTTAAAAGCGAGGAATATGACATATTTATTCTTTAAAATATAAATTAATTTTTGCAAACGATAAGTAATAATTATTGAATTTTCGAAATAAAATAAATGAAACTAGCCAAATTTAGCTTGTAAATGTTAAATATAGAATTAATGTTGTGTTTGGCGCGTTTTTTCCTGTTAAACACAAATATGTGGAAGCGAGTTAAGTGACAGATTCTGTTACAAACCTACTTGTTTTATATATACATTTCAATAGAAAAAATTAAATTATCCATAAAAATGTGACGATACAAACAGAAAAAGGCACATCCTAGTTTTTTAATTGTAAAAACCTTTAGAGCTAGCCAGGTGCTAATCTTGATCCATTCTAAATTTGCTTGAGGTTTTAGTAACGTTGCAACCATGCCTGAAGATGTCGCCAATAAGTGCGTGTTCTTCCAGATTAATACAGCGTTAAACCAATTGTAACAAAAAGACAGGGCCTGATCTAGGAAAACACAGACTATAGGCACAACAGATTTTGGGGCCCCTTACGAAATTCTTTGTGTAAGATTGCCTTAATTGTAGTGCTAGTTGGCTGATGTATTAGAGGTTTTTTCTATCACCTTCCTTATTGCATGGATCAGACCAACCATGTTGTGTCAATGTCTAAGTCAAAGTCAAGCTAAAAAAAAAGCGAGGTCGAAAAAATTACAAATAATTTTGGAATTTGCATTATTTACAATGAAACTATAACGCATTAAAAGGTGTTTTTAAAAAAAAAACCTAATGCCTTTGAAAGTAAAATATGAATGTTTAGTAAACGTACGAGAATATAACCTAACAAACCACGTTTGTACATGCACAAGAACAACACGCTCACAACTTCCTCCAGCAGGGGAACAAAAGGTTACAAGGGTTCTGGATTACGGAATGCGCCATTGTCAAAATCCTTCCACTCGTCTGAGGATAAATCGTTAGTTGGCCGACATGCACGGATGCATGTAAATCACACCGCTGAACGTTGAACTAGTTAGTGCGGTGTCGGGTTGGCAAAGTTGGAACTGATAATTATAATTGAATGGTCTAGTGCAGCGGTTCCCAACCTGGGGGCGATCGCCCCCAAAAGGGTGATTTGTGTTATCAGGGGGCAAAAAATACTTGAGGGCGATCAGGGGGAGATGAGTATATTCAAAGGGGGAAAATTAAATTGTACCTTTATAAAGTAAAACCATTCTCCAACCATAACCAAACCAACCAATTTTTACTTTAAACTCTCTTAAATTTTCTAGAAACCAGTAAAAATATCTTAGTTAATTATTCCATTTTTGTTCTTTAAAAATATGTGTTTTATGTTTTTTCTATTTTATTTAAAAGTAACCGGATAAAGCTTCTTTGTTGTTTTTATAAAAAAAAAACGGTAGTAAGTGTTATAAAACTGTTTTATAGTTGCACTTTAACTGAAATTATGATTAGACATAACATGACAATTAAAAGGGGGCGAATGATATTAATCAACCTAAAATACGAGGCGATGGTCCAGAAAAGGTTGGGAACCACTGGTCTAGTAGCAGGACTCGCATTCTACAAAGTATAACTATAGGGCTGCGGAGCCCAGTCGGTAAGGCGCTTTGCGTTGCGAAAGGCCCCAGGTTCGGCCGCGGGCATTGCCAAAATAACTGCCGGCCTATAACGGTTACAGTCCACTCAGCCGAATGAAACTCAGCCGAACGCCCTAAACCGCAAAATCTCGCCAAATTTCATGGCAACATATTCACCATTATGGCGATAATGTTTTCAACATAGATTTTTCTTTCGTTATCCTGCACTTCAATATGGCTAACAATTTGGCTGGTTTATCGCTCTAAAATAGCAATTGTGTTTAAGAAAACAAACCAACATATACGGCCCCTCCGAAGATAGCTGATACTAGCTTTTCACTAAGGGGCTGGGAATTTTACTGAAGAGAGCGGCTGTCACAATGATGGATTGGCTCTGCGGGAGGCCAGTGTCCACCATTCAAAGTTGTATGAGCAAAGCTATTTGGTTGCTAAAAATCGAAAGTAGCCATGTGTGTACAAATAAATCTTATTTTTTAAGTTTAATTAATGTCGAATTAGAGGATAATATGTTACATTTTGCTAAGTTCGTCGCCTAATTATCAACTATTTGTTTTTATATTAGCTGAGCTATAATTTAAATGCTTAAATTAGTTTTACTTTTTACGTGATTAATTTAGATATAGGTAAATGTAAACCTATTTTTTCATAACAATAAGGGTGTGATGTAGATCAGGCATGGGATTTCATGATGAAGGAGTGATCTACTAAACTTTTGGAAATTAACCTTTCCAAAAACAAACGTTTTAACAAAAAAAAAATACTTTTTAATAATAAATAATGAATTGTTTTACATTAACTGAAAGATACACAATATCTTGTCTCTATTTAGAAAGATATTAGTATCTGAAAATACCATAACTTCTTCGAATAGTATTTAATTATCATTTTCGAAATTATTATTCTTAAGGTTCTTTCGGGGGAAAAAAACGAATTAGGGTAACGAGTACAGTGATTGCCCCCCCCCCCCTCACAGTGATTGGCCCCCTCATTCATTATTGAAAATAATAACAGCCCAAATAATTAAAGCCCAAAATGTTGTTGCCAACATGGCAAACGTTAATGGCAGGAATTTTAAAAACATTTGTCACACCTATTTTGGGCTTTAACATCTTATTATTTTCAATAATGAATGAGGGGCCAATCACTGTGAGGGGGGCCAATCACTGTATCGTTACCCTACAATATTTCATTTGTCGAGGATCCGAAAATGTTAAAAATAAAATAAGATTTTATTTATCGAATAGAGCCATTTCGTTTTTCCGCAACAAATATCCTACTACGAGACGATTTAAGCGCATACCATATTTATTGTTACAAAATCAGCAAGTAGTTTATAGGTTAATATTAAAACGTAGCGGAGTTGTACTTAAACTTATTTATATAATTTATACTCCTGCTAGTATACCATAGTGTATAATGTAGCGATAATTTGTCTAGAGCTGAAACCAATAACTAAATGCTTATTAAATACCATTTTTTGTGACTTTCTCTGATAAAAAAATATTCAAAATAAACATATTTTTAATGAGTAAATTGCATTATTTTTTAGCGATATGTTATAATAAACTTCAAGTTTAGCCCACTAGTGCATACTGTTGCAATTTGGCAACACGCACGTTAATCCATTTAAAAATTACTTTAAAATATTCTTGATGTTGGGCAACTTTAGCTATATGTCATCCATTAAACGCTATATTCATGTTTAGAGTAAATAAGGTAATTATTTAAATTTAAAAAAATATTTATGTTGCATACAATCAAAAGGATACAATTTCTCCAAATTTAATACATCGTCCTCAATGCTAAGTCTATGGCGATGCCAAAGTTAAAAAAAATATATAATTAAGTTCCAGGGTAAAATGATTTTATTAAAATATTTTTCCCATACTGTATGATCATCAAAGATCAAAAAATATTTTTTAAAGCAAAAATTAAAAATCATACATTAAAGGGTTAAAAGGTATTAGTTATTATTAGTTAAGATTTGGTTTCAAAAGTTGCTAGACTTATAATTTCTCTTTTCGTCAAAATAAATATTATTTGTTTCAAGTTATACACAAATACGCAACAGCGAAATTCCTGTGAAAGGACCAATTAAATAACTCACTGCCTTACAATGTGTGGCAGCACGGTGATGTGATTGTGACGTTGGACATCGGGCTGCACTGGTGGCAGCACTGTGATATTGTGACGTTGGACACCGGGCAATTGTTG
>JAFNEN010003847.1:0-12500 GCA_019343175.1 Oedothorax gibbosus
GGGTTGGTGACCAGAAGAGAAAAATGAAAGACGGTCACTAGCCCGGGAAAAAGGAATAGATATAAGAAAGATAAAAAGGGCCGGTGGCAGGACGATAAACAACGACAAGAGCCACTGGCCCGGGGTAAAGGCAAGCTCAAAGATGGCGGACGAGGGCTGGTGACAGAAGGGGAAAATGAAGACGTTCACCATCCCTGGAAAAAGGAATTGACACCAGAAAGATAAAGAGGGTCGGTGGCAGGACGATAAACAACGAAAAGAGCCACTGGCCTGGGATAAAGGCAAGCTCAAAGATGGTCGACGAGGGCTGGTGACCAGAAGACAAAAATGAAAGACGGTCACCAGCCCGGGAGAAAGAAATTGATACAAGAAAGATAAAGAGGGCTGGTGGTAGAACGATAAACAACGACAAGAGCCACTGGCCCGGGGTAAAGGCAAGCTCAAAGATGGTGGACGAGGGCTAGTGATCAGAAGGGAAAACTGAATAACGGTCACCATTCCGGGAAAAGGGAATTGACACGAGAAAGATAAAGAGGGCCGGTGGCAGAACGATAAACGACGACAAGAGCCACTGGCCCAGGATAAAGGCAAGCTGGAAGGTGGTCGACGAGGGCTGGTGACCAGAAGAGAAAAATGAAACACGGTCACCGGCCCGGAAAAGGGAATTGATAAATAAAGATAAAGAGGGCCGGTGGCAGGACGATGAACAACAAAAAGAGCCACTAGCCCGGGAGAAAGAAATTGATACAAGAAAGATAGAGGAAGATGAGGCAAAGTTAAATAAAGTTGAGGACCGGTGTTAATAATGATATAGGTTTGCTATTTAACATCGTCTAGGCAGACAGTGCATTAGGGCTACTGGCGACAGCACTATAAAAAAAACGCACAGGCCTATTTCTACCCCTTGGGTCTGTGTGGAAATGAATTAGAATAAATATAAATACTTAATTTAGTAAGTAGTAAAATTCAATGAAAAATCAAATTTTGTTAGTGCAAACAAAACTCGATAAAAAGACAACCCAAATTGAATCTTTTGGAAATTAAGGTAGTTGCATACCTTTGAAGGCTTAATTTTTTTTTAATTCAAAAAATTAACTTCTTATTGGTATTATGTGTGTGATTTTTGTGATTGTATAAGGATTTTAATTTATATTTTGCCTAAAAACGGCATTTTACCAAAACACGATAACTATCAAATTTGTGATATTTAAGTTCGGGGTAAAATGTAAACTAGAAATAAATAATTGTGTAAGGTCATGAACCACTCGAAGAAGTGTTTCATAAAATTTACATGCTCATAAGCTTTGGTTTGGTTAAACTAGAAGCTAGGGTTCGAACTAGAGCTACTATTGGGGAACGAGAGCCATCGGCGACGCGCGTTGCAATTTAGAACCACAGTCAAGTGACGAGCCTATCCCTCAGTATGCACCAACGCAACTTTTAAGGACATCGAACGCAGCGTCAGGACTTTGGAGCACATTTAGTGGTACAAGTGGTATTATTCGTAGCGCATTTTGGTTAAAAATAATGTTAAAGGATTGTCATTTATTTTGGCAATACCTGGACCCGAATCTTGGAACTTTTGCATACAAGGCGCCTCATTGATAAGGCTTCCAGTCCTTCACATGATTCGGAGCTTTCATCCATTTAATTAAAATCCAAATCTGGAAAATTTTAAAAACACTGAAAAACTGTAGTTAAAATAGCAAATGATGAACTCATACTTTTAATTCCAACAAATTAGTGGCATGTAATTCAAAGAGGGATTTGCAAAGTTTATTAAAAAATTTATACAGCAGATACTATCTTACTTATTTAAGCTCTTCACGCCATGCTGGCGCATAAGGCATACAGCCTACTCCTCCAAGCCCTACGATCTTTGGCATACGTTCTGGCGTCCTCCAAACCGGATAATTTTAAATTCTTGAGGTCTTTGCCATGTTATTCTACCCTCTCTTAACCCTCTTCTCCCCCCCCCCCTCTTAGATACCCTCTTAACCGATCTAAATGTGCAAGCCGGTTAAGCTAAGTTATAAGTTTGGATGTACATTTGATTGCACATTGTTGATATCTGCCTTATGTATAAGTACACAATAGAAGTAATGCGTCATTTTATTCAATGTATTCAAGCATTACAAGTTACTAACCATCAAAAATTCCATAATTTTTTTTAAGCTTAAGGGGACGCATTACCCAAAATTTAGGGCTGCCCAGAAAATAATTAAACATGCTCGAATGTTGTCAGCTAAGGATATTGCAAAAAAAGAAGGATTCTATTATAATGGTGGAGGTTTATTGAAAATGATATAGTGGTTTGGTAAAATGGTTTTTGAAATTTTATGTTGATTTTTAAATTTTAATTTTTTCAGCTTGTGAATGGTTAAAACCCTAAGGCTTTTAGGTAAATTAATGTAGAGCTCCAATTTTTTTTCCTGTGTCGAAACATGTGCGTTTAACAAAAGTTGGTATGGGATAAGGTCTAGTGTGAATAGATTTTTTTTTTTTTTTAAAAATGCTGAAGGTGAAAATTTACAAAAAATCTTATTTTTTAGCCATTTTTATACATAAAGCTACATAACTTTTTTATTTAACTGATAGCTCAATATCCATACCAACTTTTATTACTAGATGTTGTGGGAACATTTTGAAAAAAAAATCCATTACAAAATTCTTTAAATTGTAGGAAGAGTAGCATTTTGAAAAAACGTTAAAACTTTTTAATTTTTTAAAAAAAACTTACGTTTTAATATTTATCATTTTTTCGTATATGTTTATTGAATGTTAGTTCTTTGTAAAAATAGTTTAATTTGAATGCTAGCGATAAAAATACTGGATTTAATTTTTTGGGTACCGCGTCCCCTTAAAATCGGAAACTTGTCACGTAGTTTCGCCATTTTTATTATCAGCGTCATATGAATGGGGGACCGATAACGAAGCGAGTCATTTTTTGCTATTTTCTACATTTTAAGGGGAAGCATTACCCAAAATTTTGGGTTGCCCAGATAATAATTAAACATGCTCGAATGCTGTGAGCAAAGGGTATTGCAAAAAAATGAAGGTATCCTTTATAATGGAGGAGGTTTATTGAAAATGATATAGTGTTTTGGTAAAATGGTATTATTGATAGATGTGGTGGGAAAATTTTAAAAAATTCCATTAAAAAATTCTTTAAATTGTAGGAGGAGTAGCATTTTGAAAAAACGCTAATTTTTTTTTAAATTTTTTAATTTTTTGAAAAAACTTACTTTTCAATATTAATCATTTTTTCGTATATGTTTATTGAATGTTAGTTCTTTGTAAAAATAGTTTAATTTGAATGCTAGCGATAAAAATACTGGATTTAATTTTTTGGGTACCACGTCCCCTTAAAAGAAAAACAAAAAACAGTCGTTTAAAGCTGAGATCTGATTAAACGGGGTCCGGATAAGATGGAGCCTGTTACACTTATATTCATAAATTAGCAGTGTATTTCTAAAGCGAGGTTTCGAGAGTTCAATTGATGACGCCCCTTGTTGAAACAAAAACAACTCACCGGGTTTTCACACCCTCCAACTCGGGGTTAGAGACTCGTCGACAGATGTTATCACGACCAGAGATCTCCCATCCCGCCAGGTATCATTATAATAAGCCGCGAAAGCAGATGTTAACATGAGCATGCGTGTCCCCATGCAAAATCACCATTAGCCCAAAAGAAATGGATTTTGGTTTTGGCCATTTTGCTGGGATTGGTTACATAGAAATGTAACTAACCATTTTGAGGAATAATTATAAAAAATTATTTATAAGAGGCGAAATCGAAAAAATTTTGCCCAATATCTGAAATTTCATGTGCCTACTGCCTAAAATATTTTCTTTAGCTGAATAACGTTATAAAAAGCCAAGGCCTAATCTAAGAATTCTCCGACTATAGTCTCCAAATTAAATTTCGTTTTCTCTTGACGGAAGATTTATATACGATTGCCCATAATCATGGTGTTATATAGAAATGTAACTGACCATTTTGAGGAATAATTATAAAAAATTATTTATAAGAGACGAAATCGAAAAAAATTTTGCCCAATATATGAAATTTCATGTGCCTACTGCCTAAAATATTTTCTTTAGCTGAATAACGTTATAAAAGAGCCCAGGGCCTGATCTAAGAATTCTCCGACTATAGTCTGCAAATTATTTTTTTTTTCTCTTGACGGAAGATTTATATACGATTGCCCATAATGATGGTGTTATATAGAAATGTAACTGACCATTTTGAGGAATAATTATAAAAAAAATATTTATAATAGGCGAAATCGAAAAAAAATTTGGCCAATATATGAAATTTCATGTGTCTACTGCCTAAAATATTGTCTTTAGCTGAATAACGTTATAAAAGAGCCAGGGCCTGATCTAAGAAATCTCCGACTATAGGCAAAAGAAATTTTGGAAGGCTCTTGCCGGAAAATTTTATGTACGATTGCCCATAATGATGGTGCTCTTTAGCCGATGTATTATATTTTTTGCTACCATCGATCAAACCTTTGTTGATAGGTCAATGTCCGAGTAAAAGTAGGGATCAGAAAATTTTAAAATTTACTCAACTTTTATGGGTCTTATAGCATTTAGCATAATAAAACAAATCTCCAATTCCTCAGCACAACAGCTCGTTAGAGTGCCATGGCCTGCTGTGCCCATTTCAGCTTTCGTGACTAAGGGTCCGGGGGTGCTAAGCATATGTCCCGGTTAGGTGGTCAATCTCACGCGGAACCCTCAATGTTTAGTTCCCAAGCATTCTTTGTCCCCATTTGATCGACCAGCTTAAAAGATGAAATGATGATAAGCGATGAAATGAGATGATGAGATGTTGAGTGAACCCCGCCCTTGAGCCCCGGGACCTGTGGCGTGGCAATGCGAAGCACTACCACTACGCCACTGGGCCCTATTTAGCATAATATAAACTAAAATTTAGGGCTCCCTAAAATTTGGAGACCCTAGGCCTGGACCTAAAGAGTCTTATGATATATAAACTAACTGCAGTTACAGCTTTTTCAAATCAACTACACGATTTTGGTTGTTTGTTTACCTCGAAAGGTAGACCTTCTTTACAAAAAAGTGTAGCCCTCGATCAAAATGGGCGCTTGTGCTTTTTGTTGATGAAGTTTTGGTAATGATTTCCGTGTCTTGATTTTGCGATAGCGAAGTGTTTGGGAAACGAGGAATTAACAAGTCTAGGTGCCGCGGTGTCTTTTGGAATCCTGTTAATTTTGTATAGGGGTATTCTTTAAGAAGTTGTTTTACCTAGTAGAAAAGAAACCATTTTTCGACAATTTTTCATTATTTGTTTAAGGGGGACATAGATGGTATAAGGGTTTTTATTAATGCAATATCCAGTTTCAAAATATTAAAGACTACAAATCTAAATAAATATTATTCAACAAAATATCGTTGTTAGTCAGTGCAATTTCGTTATTATAAATAGTAAACATGAAAAACGAAAATATATTAATCACAAAGTGCATTTTATGTTCCAACTATTTTTTTTACAGTAATATATATATTATTAATTGCATAGATAGCTTTAAAATAGGCAGCGGCAAATAATTAGAATTAAATTTTAATTGTTTTATTTAACCCTTTATGCATTGAATTGAGTCATATATACTGCTACATTATTTTACAAAAATTTATCAGAACTTGCGATGTATTTCATTAATGTTAATAATTCATGTAATACGTTAATAAACCACGCGCGCCATCTATCATTTATTAATGTTAATCTATCATTTATTAATGTTAATCTATCATTTATTAATGTTAATCTATCATTTATTAATGTTAATCTTTTATCTAATAATGTTAATCTTTTATCTAATAATGTTAATCTTTTATCTAATAATGTTAATAATCCATGTAATAATGGTAATAATACAGTTAATAATTTAAATAAACTACTTGCGCTATATTCTTGTTTATCGAAACAAAACAGTGCATACTGACCCATTATTTTATGAAAATTCTCAGAACTTACGATGTATTTCATTAATGTTAAACTTTTATCTAATAATGTTAATAATCCATGTAATAATGGTAATAATACAGGTAATAATTAAAATAAACTACTTGCGCTATATTCTTGTTTATAGAAACAAATCAGTGCATACTGACTCATTATTTTATGAAAATTCTCAGAATTACGATGTATTTCATTAATGTTAATCTTTCATTTATTATTGTTAATCTTTTATCTAATAATGTTAATAATCCATATAATAATGGTAATAATACAGGTAACAATTTAAATAAACAACTTGCGCTATATTCTTGTTTATCGAAACAAAAACAGTGCATACTGACCCATTATTTTAGAAAATTCTCAGAACTTACGATGTATTTCCCCCATGCATTGACGAGTCGAAATAATCGTCCCACATCATTAATCTGACGTGGAGAGGTGTGGCGCTTTTTGTCCCTCCGATCCATAACTGGGCGTCAGAACCTGTCCCGTATCGAAAATAACTTCAAATTAGTTTTTAATCTGTTAATGATTGGCATTCAACAGCTAACGCAATTTGTCATCCCTTCTTTCCATCTTCAACAGCACGGCTTTTTGCTGAAACATGTGTAAGCGTCGCATCATCAATTACTCCATGCTGATTTCCGAAATGTGTGGGCAGTGGGATGCTTTATTTGCATGTAGACCTAACTGATTGTTTAACTGATTTATTTAACGTGATGGGAGGATTAGATGTATCAATTTTTTAATTCAAATTTTAGAAGCTGAATGGATGTGTATTCTACATACGACCAAAACGAGGTTTGTACATGACGGTTAGGCTAGGTTGAAATATAGTCGCACTTTAGCTACACGAGGGCTATTGGTGACTGGTGTAATAACTTCAAATAAGTTTTTAATCTGTTAATGATTGGCATTCAACGGCTGGCGGTAATTTGTCTTGTGTAGCTTTTTGCTGAAACATGTGTAAGCGTCTCATCATCAATTACTCCATGCTGATTTCCAAAATTTGTGGACAGTGGGATGCTTTATTTGCATGTAGATTTAACTGATTGTTTAACTGATTTATTTAATGTGATGGGTGGATTGGATGTATCAATTTTTTAATTCAGATTTTAGAAGTTGAATGGATGTGTATTTTGCATACGAACTCAATGAGGTTCGTAAGGAGGATGGACTAAGTAATGTACACGCTTTGCAATTTTTACAAATTTCACATTTCTTAAAAACTACTAACAAGTTATTTGTAAATTTGTAATTTTAATTATTTTAATGGGAATTCATAGTAACTCTTCCCCAGTTCCTCCACTCCATCCAATCCCATTTAGTTAAAAAATTCTTAACTTAATTTTAAAAAAAGTTAAAAAGTCATTGCTATTAGTTCATTATTTCCAATCTCACTTTGCTAAAATCCAATTAAACATTTGCTTCAACACTTTCAAAGTAGCTTCTTCAACAACCCAAATCTTCAACGTCAAAAAAACTTTTAAAAAATTAATTAACAGCAAAGAAGTGACATACAGTCTAGAATTTCTCTAATACATAACAATTAATTAACCAAATATTTATACTAAACTAAGACCTATCTAAATTTTATTAATTTTAATTTTTAACTATTTGCATTGCAATCCATATGCAAATAGTTAAAAATTCATTGTTATTATTTCCAATCCCACTTTGCTGAAATCCTATTATAATATGTGCTACAACACTTATACACTTCTTCAACAACTCGAATCTTCAACAGCAAAATAAACCAAAGATAAAACTGACTAACAAAGGTGATATACAAAAGGTGATATACAGTCTAGAATCTCTAAAAATTAACACATAACCAAAAATTAACAAAGGTTTACAATACATTAACTAAGACATCTGAATTCTAATTCTGTCAAGTTGAATTTTACTATTTACATGGAAATCCATTGTAACTCCTTATTTCCCATCCACTTTGCTAAGTTCCAAATAAACATTTCCTAAAACATTTCAAAGCAGCTTCTTCCTCAAACGGAATCTTCCCCCAAAAAATGATAAAATTAACTAACAGCAAAGAGGTGATATATACAGTCTAGAATCTCTAAAAATTAACAATTAACCAAAAATTTAAAAGAATACAATAAACTAAAAAAATATCTGAATTTTACAAATTCGAATTTTTACTTTTTGCAGGGGAATCCACTATAACTCTCACTTCCAATCCAACTTATCTAAACTCCAATTAAACGTTTGCTACAACATTTTCAAGCAGCTTGTTCAACACAACAAAAAAAAAACTAAAAAGAAAATTAACTAACAGCAAAGAGGTGATACACAGTCTAGAATTTCTACCCAAAATTAACAATAAATTAAAATTTACAATAATCCTGTAGATGTTCGTCATTTTATGGCTACAGAAATAGAAATTCAAGCTGACTAGAAACACCAACCATACGATGAAAGATTTAGAAGTTTGATTTAATAACATTTTAACTCAGTTTAGAATATGAATTAATACAAAAAAAGTTACAAAAATGTGCTTTTAATACTACAACATCTTTCGTCCTCCCTAGTTTTTTTTTAATGCCCACGCACGGTCACAGTTATTTTTCGCTTCACTATTTTTCAGACTTATGATGATCATGGCGCCCTGTGGGCGCCCCCAGATGAGTTGGACAAAGTCTGATCTCTACAAATCCAAAAATTAAAAAAAAATCAACATAATTAACTAAGATGATCTTAATTTTTTTTTAAATTTTAGTTTTTACTATTTGCATGGAATCCATCGTAACTCCTTATTTTCCAATCCAACTTATCTAAACTCCAATTACAACATTTTTTCATTTTTCGCTGCAACATTTTCAAAGCAGCTTCTTCCACAACCCGAATCTTCCCCAAAAAATGATAAAATTACTACAGCAAAAGAGGTTGATATAGTCCTAGATTTCTCCCAAAATTACAATAAATTAAAAATTTTACAATAATCCAAAAATTAAAAAAACAGCAATAAATTAACTATGATGTATCTTTTAGTTATTTAAGCCACTAGTGCCGAAAATATACTTTATTAAGCGAGTGGCTTTTATTTCACGAGACCGTAGGTCGGTGAAATAATGACAGAGCTTATAAGTATTATTTGGCACGTGCTTGCTTAAAATATTTTTTATAATAACGTGTAAAAAGTTAATTCCTTAATATTTTTGTAGGACGTGTTAGTTTCCATGGAGATATTGAAAATGCAAAGTAATGACCAATGAAATAGTGAGTTTCGTGACATTATTTTAGTTTCCATGGAGATATTCATGACACCATTTTGTTTTTCTACCAATCAATACTCTTATTTACTTTACCGCACTAGTGCCGAAAGTACTACTTTCGGCACTGTCTGTGACGTAAGCACGTAAATGTCATTTTTCGCAACGATATATGAATGAATATGATAAAAAAGTGAATTTTTTGTGCACGTTGTTATAAAAAAAATTAATTTTAGTTTTTCACTATTCGCATGGGAATCCATTTAACTATTTATTTCCAATCCAACTTGTCTAACTCCAATTACAACATTTTCATTTTTCGCTGCAACATTTCAAAGCAGCTTTTCCACTTACCCGAATCTTTAACACAACAAAAAACCAAGATATAAAATTAACTAACAGCAAAAGAGGTATATACAGTCTAGAATTTCTCCCAAAATTACAATGCCCCTCTCGATATACCCATTTTTTCCCTAACAACCGGGCCTAAGGGTAAAAATAGAAAAAAAAGCTAAAATGGCCTCCTATTAAAGGGTGAAGCCCGTCCCCCGCCATATATCAGGCCTAGGTGGGCCGAATGCTCTTAGGACGAAATATGTAATTAACTTCTGATAATTGATCGTTTGCGCCCTCCCCCCCCCCCCCCCCTTTGGAACATTTTGTGAGAGCAAGGTTCGTGTTCTCTATCTCTTGAGGTTCTTCTTTTTAGAGAGTGGGTTTTTGGGATAGAATGGAAGCTAGAGAACATTTGTTTTGGTGCTGTGGAATTTTTCGAATGGGGTGGTTTTAAGGTTTTATTTTATTGAGAGGAATGAAGTCTAAAAAAAAATTTTTATTTTAGTTTGTAATTTACCTTCGTTATCTTATTTTTATTCTTATAATACCGTTGAATGGTGGTAACTTTGGGACTGGAGGGTAACTGTGGCCCAAGCTTTTCAGCTAATAAATTAGCTAATAAGCTAAATTAGCTAAAACAAGCTAATAAGCTATTTTCAAGCTAATAAGTTTATTTTAGTTTTTGTATTTACCTTCTTTATCTTATTTATATCTTATAATACCGTTGAATGGGTAACTTTGGGACCTGAGGGTAACGTTGGCCCAAGCTTTCAGTAAACTTCGCATTAAATACTTTTTTTAAAATAAATGTGCTTGCCTTTTTCAATTAGTGGTAACTCTACCTTAACCATGAGTAAAAAGAATATTCAAGAAGAAAATCAGTAACTAGGTTTTATGCTTGGACCAAAGTTACCCTCCATTTACAAAGTCACCCCATTTGATGGTTAATATGAAAATACTTTAAAATACCTAAATATAAAACGAGTGGTGTTTTATGCTAAAGATTTTCGTAGTATGTTTTTTCCTTTTTTTTTTATTTAAACGAACATATAATTAAAACTTCCTAACGTATTTAAAAATAAATTACAAGGAATGGTAACGAACACTTTACTGCGCTTTATGGTTTATGACATCACGCTTAAAAAACATAATTCTATAGCTAATTTAATTTTTATATGGTATAAATAAACAAGGGTTGTACGTAGCAGAAAAACCTCAACTTAATTTGAATTTATAATTTTAGAATAGCAATAGACATACCAATTTTATCACCTGAACAAAAAGTTCATCAAAACAAATATTTAATCAACTCAACCACAACAATACTAGTATTTACGATTTATGACATCAATATTTGAGAAAACGACATAATTCTATAGCCATTTCATTTCTCAAAGTATGAATAAACAAAGGTTACGAAGCAAAAAAACCTCAACTTAAATTTATAATTTAAATGACAATAGACATACCAATTTATCATCTGAACAAAAAGTTCATCAAAACAAATCTTCAATCAAAACACCCCAACAATATTATTTACGATTTATGACATCAATATTTGAAAAAACGTATTCTATAGCCAATTTCATTTCTCAAAGTAATGAATAACAAGGTTACGAAGCCAGAAAACCTCAACTTAATTTTAAATTTATAATTTTAAATCGACATACCGATTTATCATCTGAACAAAAACCACATAAAAAAATCTTCAATCAAATCCCCACAACACAAATTTTATTTTTCCCCTTGACACCAAACTAAAACAGGTAAACTAAATTAAAAATGCCTAATTATTGCTAAAATCATACAAAACCATTCAATAATCATTCATTTTATGTGTGACTTAAAAGTAATTTCCAAACGCGTTGAAGCGTTTGACATCAACTTATTGATACCTTGATAAGACTAAAGGATTAAAGGTGTCAGAATGAAGAAGATACGAAGATAATTGATAAGGTCTGTCAACAACCTTTTTAACCTCTACTATAACATCCTTCAAAGTTCTTTTTTTCCATCGTGACCACGATGAACTGAACCGTAGATGGTGTAATGTAATATTTGGTTTTTCATGGGATTAGGTCAGATCCTAAGTTAAGAGAGAGGTTTGTCTTGGTTATAATGTGGTGTTTCCGTAATTTTTGTGGAAATTTCCATGTTTTTGCTTTGTGTGGAAACTTTTCAATTCTAACCCATTACCGACGATTGGCAACAAAATTCGTCGGTAATTGTTAATGGGTTAAATTCGCCTTTTTAACCTCTACTAACATCCTTTAAAAGTTCTTTTTTCCATCGCGACCAGGATGAATTGAACCGTAATGTATATTTGTTTTTTCATGGATTAGGTCAGAGTCTATGTTAAGGTTTGTCTTGGTTATGATGTGGTGCTTCTGTCATTTTTGTGGAAATTACCATGTTTTACTTTGTGTGGAAACTTTTCAATTCTAACCCATTACCGACGATTGGCAACAAAATTCGTCGGTAATTGTTAATGGGTTAAATTCGCCTTTTTATTCTCTACTAACATCCTTTAAAAGTTCTTTTTTTCCATCGTGACCACGATGAATTGAATCGTAATGTAATATTTGATTTTCATGGGATTAGGTCAGATCCTAAGTGAAGAGAGAGGTTTGTCTTGATTACCATGTGGTGTTTTTTGTGATTCTTGTGGAAATTACCATGTTTTGCTTTGTATGGAAACTTTTCAATTTTTACCCATTACCGACGATTGACAACAAAATTCGTCGGTAATTGTTAATGGGTTAAATTCGCCTTTTTAACCTCTACTAACATCCTTTAAAGTTCTTTTTTTCCATCGTGACCACGATGAATTGAACCGTAATGTAATATTTGTTTTCTTTGGGATTAGTCAGACCCCTAAGTGAAGAGAGGTTTGTCTTGATTACCATGTGGTGTTTTTGTGATTTTGTGGAAATTACCATGTTTTG
>JAFNEN010003847.1:15000-23151 GCA_019343175.1 Oedothorax gibbosus
ATTTATATTTCAAAGAATAATATGTAATATTCCTCGCTTTTAAATAGAAAGAAAATATTTCGTATCAACATACAAAGAATCTCGTAGTGAAATGTATTTGACGTCATTTCAAACTGGATCGATGTCGCAAAAATTAATTTAATTTATTGTCTAAAAGAATTAAAGTTTCTCGAGCGATTGTTGCGAATGGCAATGGTGATTTAATTCTAATAAAAATGGCTTCCTGTGCTTTTTAAATGAGCATTCAATTTTGCAGTTTTTTAAATAATTGAAGTACTTCAAATTCGAATTTTTCTCTGAAATTTTCAATGTATTCTAATTTCGATGCGCTGAATTTTTTTACGTATCACACTTGTTCGTAGCATTTGCAGTTTGGGCTATGAAAGTGGGTGACGGACAGCCGGACAGACAGACTGAACGATTATAATACCTTCCACTTTTTACGTTATAAACGTAGTGTAGAAGCTAAAAATTGGAAATTGAAGCACATATATCTAAATTCAAATTCATTTGAAATAGACCAGGGAACCCATTTGCGTGAGTTTTTGCTGTTTATAAAGTACTATTCGTAGTATGAAGGACAGTAACAACTCAAGTTTTTGATTTTGTAAAATCGTGAGAGCTTTACAAACCAGTTTAATTTCACAGATGTTAATGAAACAACCCCCGAAAAATTAAAATGATGAAGTAATTATATTTTGAACTTCCATCATTTGTAAATAGATATTTTATTAGTGAAAAAATGTACAATCATGTGCCATAATTATTAAGGTCTGCAAAAGACATTTATTTAAAATCACATTTAATGGGGGAATAACGTGCAAAATTATAATAAAAGAAAAACAACCACAGAATTTTGAAAGACTTGCTTGCTTATTTATTTGTAAGGTTACTTTTCCAAAAATTAAGAATATTTAATTACTAGTTTTCTATTAGAAGAAATACGTGAAGTGAAAGATTTTTATATTTAGTTGCACTTTCAAGTAAGAAAACGTTAAAAGTTTTGGATAATTTGATGTCTTTATCTAATTAGATGATTTGATATCCTTCTCTAGATCAGTCTGTGTTTTTAAATTTTGTTACGACATTTTAAATAATAACAATGATTGTCCGTCATTAGTACAATGACTAAATTTTTATGCTCCTATACGCATTACCCTAATAAAATGGTCTTAAGTTAAACTTACTACTATTTAAAAAATTATCTTAATAACCAATCTATTTCTCATTTTGTTGACCTAGTTAATAATCTGCCCTCTCATAGCGATATTTTCTTTGATACTTTTCTTAAGTTAAACGACATCATTTCCTTATTGTCTAATTGTATTTGTATGTATACTGAGTAGAGTATATCTTATATTGAGTTTCAGAAAGGATGCTTGTTTTAATATCTTGTCCTATTAATTTTTTTTCTTTTTGTACACTTTTTTCTGGCTTTTCTGTTTTTATCCATATTTTATAATTGACCTTACTGGCTTTTTGTGTTTTAATATTTTTATTCCTTGTTTTTCTCTTTATGTTCCCTTTTTAGTCTTTTGTATTTGTGATCTATCTTGTTTTAGTCCTCTACCTGTAAATGGACTTGTTCTGTATGGTAGTAGTAAATAATAATTAGTGCAACTAAATTCAAAATTCGAAACTTGATTTCTTTAATAGTTAAGTTGTAAGAATAAATTCTTTTTTACCTTCATTTACCTAATATGAAATGTAAGGTAATGGATCTATTGCGATGGGGTCGAAAATTCGAAATAGAGATTTTGTGTTTTCTACACGTTTTGGAGGGTGCTGATTCTAAGTGTGTTTTGACCATTGGTCCGTCTGTCTGGCTAAAACCACTCTCTACAGCTTGAACTGAAAGAGCTACGGACTTCAAATTTGGCGCACGAGTTTCTATGAGAAAATCAGAAGCTTCCTTAAAAAATTTTGGATTTTAAATATATTGCTAAACAACGAAAAGAGCCGCTGACTCTGAATTTGGTTGACGATATCATAATAAATGTCGGACGCGTCATGTGCGTTTTCGAGAAAATCGCACATGCACAAAGAGTCGCTATCACGGAACTTTTTTGGTTTTAAAGTTGATATTATCTTATAAAACTAAACTCCTCGGCGCAACAGCCAAGGCCTGCCGTGCCCATTTCAGCTTTCGTGACCTAGGGCTCCGGGGTGCTAGGCATATGTTCCGGTAAGGTGGTCAGCCTCACGCGGAACCCCCAGTGTTTAATTCTCAAGCATGCTTGGTACCCATTTTATCGACCCACACTGTTAAAAATGTTGTGCTTGGTTTCACCATGATATTGGTTCCTAGTAGCTGCAACGGCTGAATGGTGAAACGTTCCACCATATTTTTGGTATTCGATTGAACCATTTCTGAGGTTTTTGTTTCCAAATCCAGAAAAATGGTTCAACCAAACACCGAAAAAAGGTGAAACATTTCACCATTCAGCCGTTGCAGCTACTAGGAACCAATATCATGGTGAAACCAACCAATATCATGGTGAAACCTAGCACCAAATTTTTAACAGTGCACTTAAGGTATGAAAGGATGGGTCAACCTCGCCCAATCCGGGATTCGATCCCCGGCCCTGTGGCATGGCAATGCGAAACACTACCACTAAGCCACTGGGCCTCGATATTATCTTATAGGCCATAGGGTATATAATTATCTTCAAATGCATTGATTTATTGAGTTGCAATTGAAAGTCGTGTAGTGTTACACACCCCTCGTTATAAATAGTCAGTCGTTGGATTAAAAGAATCCGAAACATACAGTTGGTTGGGTTTTTCCAAAAAAAAAAAAGCTCCCTCGTTATTCCAATTACAAAAAAACTTTTTAAAACACTTCCGGCCGAGTATATGCTACAGTTCCAGAAACTCCACCACACACACAAAAAAAAAAAAAAAAAAAAAAACACGCGTGCCACAAATCCTCTCGACTCCGCCCTTGCAACTTCGTCTCAATAAAAGAAGACAACTTACAAAACAAACTTTTTTACGATTCTTTGTGTTAATTTTCCTGGAACCCTCCCGTTCGCAGCACTGTTTGTGTTTCCTGGAACTTACCTGAAGATGCCGCGGTATTTACCGCACCCTGGGGCACACACCGGACTGTGTGTGTGAAAGTGGCGCATGTTTCAATGAGTTAGGTTCGTTACACACGGTGCGGTAGTTTTTGCCGGACTAGCGGTGACGGATGATTGGATTGGCAATGTTAAATCAATGAGTTTTTTAGCATGCGGCGAAAACGAGAATCGTATTTACGGTTTGCGTACGGTTTCCAATCGCATTGTGACAATGTTTGGAGCATTTGAGGTGTGAAAAAAATTTCTGCAGTGCATTTAGAATCAGAGTCTGATAAAATACAAGTCAACCTAGCGGCATCAATTTTTCAAAAGTGAGCCGCAACTTAATTATTATATCCCTTGTTATTTTTTTATAAATTATGCCTTGAGTTCATGTGAATAAAAATTATGTATTTAAAATATGATGACATGAAATATGATAGGTCTTTCATGTCACAACTCCTGTATATTAAAAAAAAGATTATGAAAAAAATGAAATGCTTACACATATATGTAAGATAATTATTAAAAGTTATTTGTTTGTACAAATTTAAAATAAATATAGTTCATGTATTAATGTACGTTGTGGGGGCCCTAAACTTGCTTGTGTCCTGAGCCCCAAAAGTTTTACGCCGGGCAGTGTTGCCACTGCAGCAGCGTTTAACATTGTCTTTATTTGATTGAAAACCTCAAGCTAGTTCGAGTTAAAGAGGTTCGAGTTAAAGAGGTTCGACTACATTTTAACCCTCTGAGGGATACGCAAATTAGCTAAAGTGCAAACTTATTTTCAAATGTCTTTTAAAGTGCAAACTTATTTTCAATTATAAAATGTACATTTTTAACTGAAAATTTAAAAAATTCTTTAAAAAAAAAAAATTTAATTGTATTTAGGTAGCAAATGATTATTATTTACTATTCCGCAATTTAAGTTTTAAAATTCACTAAAATTTAAAAAAAATATTTTTTTTTAAATGTGTGTTGCTGGAAAACTTGACTGTCAAGGTGACGGGTTTATAGGTCTGAATTCCATCAGAGGGTTTTAACCTACACTGTTATAAGTACTGTGTTCAATTTCGTCACGTGTGAAGGATATATTTAACTTCTTATTATCACTGCGATCATATGTAGCACCGTAACTCCGGGCAAACATTACCGTAACTGTTCCATGTAAAACGGTCTTTAAAATAGTGAATACGCCTCTTTTCTTCATACACTGCCTTGTATTTCTGACCCTTGAACCTAGCCTTTTTTTGTGGGCCGTAAGAAGGGGGACGGCCCAAGTAGAAATATTTTTTCTGGCATCTTTGATGTATTTTTTATGCCGGTGGCAATAGCTCTGAGGTCGTTTGCGCGTGCAAAGGTTTACTTTAGTATTACAAAGTTAAAGGGGCGTAAGTCAATTCTTGCTATTTGTAAAAAAACATATAAACTGCAAAGAATATCAGAAATTTAAACATAAATTTGATATATTTAAGTTATCCATAAACATTGAATATTGACTATGAAGATATGCTTTTTGTGGCTAGATTTGTAAGGATTCGACATGCAAAACTAGAAGACAGTGAAAAATTATCATTTTTGGAGTTAGGCCCTTCTTCTCCGGAATTTGAGATTCTCACCCCCCTCTCTCTATTTTTTCTGTTTTCAGGAATTGCATCCGGATATGGTAAAAAGAAGAAGAATGAATTGTTTTTGGTGAAATATTTGTGTAGGGTTCTTAGATTTTATTTGTTTGGTAGGAAATTTTTGTAAAATAAAAAGAGTTTTGTGCGCTTAAGTGTTTCTAAAAATTTTAGAAAGTTTTTCAAGGTTACTCTTAACCTGTATACTAATCTGAATAACTCCATACAGGGTGTCCGTAAAAGAATGTCCGAGTTTTAATGGTATATTACAGGAGTTTATTTTATACTAAATATAACAAATCATACATGATATTGAAGGAAAACTAACCTAGTTTTTCCTGTAAGTGCTCAATGTTTGCGCCTTTAGTGATACGGCACACATCCAAACAAAAATGCAATTCTTCCCATACCGTCTGCAGCAAGTCCGGAGTAATGGGAGCAACAGCCTGTGCAATTCTACCTTTCAAGGTTGGTAAATCGTGGGGAAGGGGTGGAACGTAGACCCGAGTTATTCTTTATTCGTCACCTTCAACCACATTACAATTACACTTCAACCACAATACTATTACAATTTGAAAGTATGACATTCTTTTACGGACACCCTGTTGCTCCAAAGTCCCAATGCTATGTACGATGATGTCGACCTTAACGGTTGCGTTGGGTCCCTTCTCAGGTGTCGGCTCGTCACCTGACTGT
Source organism: Oedothorax gibbosus (assembly GCA_019343175.1). Lineage (NCBI taxonomy): Eukaryota > Metazoa > Arthropoda > Arachnida > Araneae > Linyphiidae > Oedothorax > Oedothorax gibbosus. Next base: position 20,381 of record JAFNEN010003847.1, read on the forward strand.
GGTTCTAAAATACGACGCCCGTCGCCAATAGCCCTCGCGTAGCTCTAGCGCGACGATAATTCAAACTAAACTAAACAGACACCCTGTATACAAAAAAGCTTCTTTACTTAGCGATTTTTGAATCCTAATAACAATAAAGCGAGGATTGGAGTAACGTGTTACTTGTAACTGTTACTTTTTTCCAGCATAACGCCGAGTAACGGCGTGGCCTTGCATTTTTTTTAAAAGTAACTGTAACTTAGTTACTTTTAGCAGGAACGAAAATCTTCCGCTACTTTTCATGCCGCTCTTCGTGGATATTTTATAAGAAATTATAAAATATAAGAAGAAATAAGAATATATTTATAAGAAATAAAAGAAAACAATCTACGTCCTACACTCTTAAAACGAGCGGTTTTAACTCAGTTTGAGTTAATTTCCTCTCCTTTCCGGTGCCGAAAATGCACTTCCCCTATAGGAGTGGATTTCACTCTTTTTGCGGAGTAGGTAAAAGAAATAGAAGAAAACAATCTACGTCCTACACTCTTAAAACGAGCGGTTTTAACTCAGTCTGAGTTAATTTCCATTCCTTTCCAGTGTCGAAAATGCACTTCCCCTATAGGAGTGGATTTCACTCTTTTTGCGGAGTGGGTAAAAGAAATAAAAGAAACAATCTACGTCCTACCCTCTTAAAACGAGCGGTTTTAACTCAGTCTGAGTTAATTTCCACTCCTTTCCGGTGCCAAAAATGCACTTCCCCTATAGGAGTGGATTTCACTTTTTTGCGGAGTGGGTAAAAGAAATAAAAGAAAACAATCTACGTCCTACCCTCTTAAAACGAGCGGTTTTTAACTCAGTCTGAGTTAATTTCCACTCCTTTCCGGTGCCGAAAATGTACTTCCCCTATAGGAGTGGAATTCACTCGTTTGTTTTAAGAGTGTACATATACAGGGTGTCCGTAAAAGAATGTCCGAGTTTCAAATTGTAATAGTATTGTGGTTGAAGTGCAATTGCAATGTGGCTGAAGAGGACGAATAAAGAAGAACTCCAACAGTTTCAGATAAGTGCATGCGCTTGTACCGCTACATCGTTGCACAGGCTGTTGCTTCCATTACTCCGGACTTGCTGCAGACAGTATGGGAAGAATTGCATTTTCGTTTGGATGTGTGCCGTATCACTAAAGGAGCACACATTGAGCACTTATAGGAAAAACTAGGTTAGTTTTCTTTCAATGTCATGTACGATTTGTTATATTTAGTATAAAATAAACTCCTGTAATATACCATTAAAACTCGGACATTCTTTTACGGACACCCTGTATTTATTTAAAATTTAACTTTTAACAACGTTAAATTTTCGTTATTAACTTTTTTCCGATTGTCCCCATTTCTTTCGTCTTGATTCCCTTTTAAAAACTGTAAGATGGCAATATTTCAATTTTTCTTCTAACTCAAAAGATCTAAAAGTAACTGTGATTAGTTACTTTTCGTATTAAGTAACTGTAACTAGTTACTTTTCATATTAATTAACTGTAACCATAGATATCATAGTTAAAGTATTAGATTGACAGATCACTTGACCTCTAATGCTAACGACGGGACGCGCATGGAAGCCAAAATAAGAGGGCAAAATGACCAGTGTTGCTGCCACTTTAAGGAGAAAAATACCATTTAATTCTAAAATTACAAAAAAACGTCGTAAAAATACCATTTAATTCTAAAATTACAAAAAAACGTCGTAAAAATTCTAGCTGCATTTTGGAATCTTTTTAGTGACTTTAAATCCTTTTCTAGTATTTTTTTGTAATTTTAGAATTAAATGGTATTTTTTCGTAGTATTTTTCTCCTTAAAGTGGCAGCAACACTGGTCATTTTGCCCTCTTATTTTGGCTTCCATGCGCGTCCCGTCGTTAGCATTAGAGGTCAAGTGATCTACCAATCTAATACTTTAACTATGATATATATGACTGTAACAGAGTTACCTTTTAAAAGTAATTTCCCAATCCCTGGAATTATTTTTTAAAAAAAGAACTTAAAACCCGACTAACTCATCCCTTCACATATTTCCCTTCACACATTTTATCCCCATACCACTTGAACATAGCTGTTTACGTGAACCCTCCCATAATAATGGCAAAGCGGAAACGAGCGGTTTTAACTCAGTCTGAGTTAATTTCCACTCCTTTCCGGTGCCGAAAATGTACTTCCCTATAGGAGTGGAATTCACTCGTTTGTTTTAAGAGTGTACATAAAACAGGGTGTCCGTAAAAGAATGACCGAGTTTCAAATTGTAATAGTATTGTGGTTGAAGTGCAATTGCAATGGGCGAAGAGGACGAATAAAGAATAACTCCAACAGTTTCAGATAAGTGCATGCGCTTGTTTCCGCTACATCGTTGCACAGGGTGTGCTTCCATTACTCCGGACTTGCTGCAGACAGTATGGGAAGAATTGCATTTTCTTTAGATGTGTGCCGTATCACTAAAGGAGCACACATTGAGCAACTTATAGGAAAAAACTAGGTTAGTTTTCTTTCAATGTCATGTACGATTTGTTATATTTAGTATAAAATAAACTCCTGTAATATACCATTAAAACTCGGACATTCTTTTAAAGGACACCCTGTATTTATTTAAATTTAACTTTTAACAACGTTAAATTTTCGTTATTAACTTTTTCCGATTGTCCCCATTTCTTTCGTCTTTATTCCCTTTTAAAACTGTAAATGCAATATTTCAAATTTTTTTCTAACTCAAAGATCTAAAAATAACTGGGTTTTTTCTTTTCTTTAATA
>JAFNEN010003860.1:0-11235 GCA_019343175.1 Oedothorax gibbosus
TTATAAATTGAAAGTGAATTATATATTAAAAGTACCGGCCGAGGGAAATCTCTCTATCAAATAAACATATTCAAATCTGATTTTGTCTTCATACAAAATTGCATCTTGAACACAATCAAAAGACCATTTCTTACCGTTTCAGATCGACTTAAACAAGTGACTCTAGTACAATTACTCTCCATATTTCAAACCAAAGACTACATCGTTCTTAAGTGGACGTATACAGTGTTAAAAAAATTCATGCTAGATTTCACCAAAACAAATGGTTCCTAGTAGCTGCAACGGCTGTGTGGTAAAATCTTTCCCTATAATGGAATTCGGTTGGACTATTTTTCAGATTTAAGAAAACAAAACCTGAAAAATGATTCGATAGAATTCCAAAAATACGGTGAAACATTTCACTAACTATATCTCGACCACAGAAAAACAAGAAAAGACATCCCCCAAACCACACCAAAAAAGCATTTCAATCTCGCGTCTTCGTATTCTATCCATAAAAACTTTTCACCCTAATCCTCTCCATCAAGAGCGGGACAGTAAATCCCCCATTAAAGATGGAGGCCGGGAAATCTGTGCAGCATCCCCATAAAAGTCGCTGGTCCCTTTAGGACGCCATCCCTTTTTTTTTCCGGAGTCCAGGCTCAGGATTGCGTGGAGAAAATCGTTTCGGTGTAGTCAAGCGAAGAGGGGATCTGACCAACACAGAGTGTTGCTGCAGGGAGGTAAAATAAAGAAACAAATCGTTGTATTAGTCTGGCTTTTTTTAGATGCACTGTGATAAATTTCTGCAAAACTGTTTTTAATTTATTTTACATCACAGTGTTGTAATTTTTAGCCTACTTTTCTTTTTTTAATTCGAAAGAATTTAAAAAATGAAAAAGTAGGTATTGACATGCGGTCGATGTCCGTCTGTCCGTCTGTCCGTCTGTCCGTCTGTCCGTCCGTACCCCCCCCCCCTTCCAAAATCGGTTCTAATCATCGGATCTTAAAAATTCTTTTTTTGTTAGAAAGCTATAACCTCAGATACCCAACTTTCATACTTTTTGTCCGTCTGTCTGTACGTCCGGACGGACATAAATCTACTATCTGTCGGCGAATTTCCCATTGAATTAGCATTGAAATTCAATTTTGAGTCATTTAAATCACTGTAGGTATTGAAATGCGGTCGATGTCCATCTGTCTGTCTGTCCATCTGTCTGTCTGTTCGTATGTCTGTCTGTTCGTATGTCTGTCCGCCTGTCTGTCCGCCTGTCTGTCCGTTTGTCTGTCTGTCTGTACCCCCTTCCAAAATCGGTTCTAATCATCAGATCTTAAAAATTCTTTTTTTTGTTAGAAAGCTATGACCTCAGATACCCAACTTTCATACTTTTTGTCCGTCTGTCTGTACGTCCGGACGGACATAAATCTACTATCTGTCGGCGAATTTCCCATTGAATTAGCATTGAAATTGAATTTTGAGTCATTTAAATCACTGTTGCCAAATCAACAATGGCATGAGAAACTTTATTTAAACATATTTGAAGCAAAATAATATTTTCATGAATCAGTTTGGAATGACGTCATAAAATGTAGAACAATTTGATTCTTTGATTATTCATTAATTATCTACCAAGAAAGCGGCAAGGCATACTTTTGCATGCAATTATGCTTAGTTTTAATTTACATTTCTTGTTTTTTAATGCAGTTCGGAGTAGTTTCATTACTTTTGTTATTAATAAATATTTATTCTTCGAACTACAAATAAATCACGAGCAGATGATAAGTAATATTTAATTAATTTGCGAACGAATATTAAGGAAAATAGTTGATTTTGGCTTTTAGAAGTTTAAATTATAGCTGGGTGCTGTGTTTCGATTTTTTTTTCTAATGTGTATAAATCTAGTGTAGAAACGGCTGTTGATGATATTTACTTTAGGAACTTAGTTTTTTTCCCGATTAGAACTTCAGTAAGTATTTAAGTAACAGGAAAGTAGGCTATTTTAGTTCTTTATGAACTTCTTGTTTTTTAGCAAAATGATGTATTCACAACGTACAGAGTCAAATGAATGTTATACTCCGATAACGTTTAAACAGAGAAGTTGCGTGAATCCTATCACTGCCAGTGACGCAAGCGTTTTTGCCGGTACCACACAATAAATTTTACATCATATGTAATTTCAAAAGACAGGGGGATGGCAGCACTTTTACTATCATACTATGATGGTAAAATAGGGGGATTTTTTTTACAGTGGGAGCAAAAACATGCCACTGTTGAGATTTAGAAATCCGCATTTGTTTTGTGGGTTGGCTTTGTAATGTCAAATTAATAGAGATAGCCCCCCCCCCCCCCCCCCCCCCCGCCGGCACAGAAATTGTACGAAAAAAAAGAGGAAATGTTTTCTTATCGATAGTACTGCACCGTTTTACATAACGCGGACAAACATTCTCATTTGCTGTAATCTTACTTCAATAATTAAAGTAACTCAAACACACGGCTTTTTTTCTATAAGAAAACTAAAAAATTATAGATTATTTAATCCCGACTTTTTTTATGTATCGAACTTCAAACACTTACTTATGATCACTTATCATACTTTTTTTGTCATTAGGCTCTTATGAATAATGTTAATCTAGTCTATTTGTTCGTAATCTATTAGTTGATATTTAAGGCGTAATAGCCTAGTATTTTCTATATCACCGATGCAGATGAAATAACTAACATTATCGTGATAACCCTTACTATTTTATTTACGAGGGCTGTTTTTTTTCAACCTCCAATGCGCTGTAACAAAAAGACGGTTCAAAATACAAAAAAGATATTTTTTTAACCAAAAGTAATGTACAATACTGCTTATTTCTCGACGATTGATGATTAAAGCATTTGTCATATCTGTAAATAAGCTTTGAAATACCCTCTTCATAAAATGTAGCCGACAAGTGAGAATTGAGAGCTGTTATTCGTTTCTCGCAGGTAGAAGAGAACAGTGCAACAGAAATTCATCGAAGAATGAATAGAGTTCATAGAGACACCTTTATGTGTGATGGCGTTGTTCGTGAATGCTGTTGAAAATTTAAAGGTGGCCGAACTCAGGGGTGCAGAAAATGTTTTTACTCCCAATATTTCCCCAATCCGTTTAAAAATTTCCCCAAAAATTTTACTATATGTTATAGACTTAACATAAATTCTATATTTCCTTAGGTATAGAAAATTTTACGATATACAGAGGTGTTAGTGCTTGTTGAACAAAAAAGCTGAAATCCAAACCAAATGCTTGGTTTGAAAAACCAAAAAAGCTTAACTAAGCGTGACCGATAAAACTTAAATTTCAACAATTATCACGACAAGATAAATTTTAAATAATTATATAATACTATACTACTAAATGTACTTTTAATATCTTTTTAAATACTTTAAAATAAGTACATTTTCTTTTATTTATGGTGTTTGGAGAGGGGGTCATATTCATCATATTTCTCTATGAACATGTTCTGCTGTTCATTTATTTGGTATATTACTTTCAAGTTTTGGCCGTTTGGCAGTTTCATAAGGCTGGCAATTTAGGCACCAGGTTTTGCAAAAAAGTAATAATAATAATCTTGAGTGCCTTTTTGGGATTGAAATCCTCAACTTTTGGTCTTATTTGTTAAGAAAAAAAATTTCAAGCACTTTTCCAGAAAAATTCAAGGACTAGAAATTTACTAACATAAAACCTAAATATATAAAGCGTGTATTCACCGACACTCCATTTAAAAAAGAAAAAAAAACTAAATATTATCTAAAAAATTATCAGAATATTATTAAAAAATTATCAGAAACCCCAGTATATGCCGAAGTAGAAAAAAAGGTTCAAATGTAAAACAAAAAGTATTTTAACATACATGCTGTTCTTGTGATCACTACTCAAAGACGCTGTGAGTAGGACACTTGATCGAAAAAATATCCTGGTCGTCCGACTTGGCCTGAACCGGAGCTACAAAAGTAACGACATACTCTTCCGATAACGCAGAGCCAGAGAACTGTCAATCATTCTGATGCAATGTGACGTCATCCGTAGATTTCGTGAAAATTACTAGGCCGCAAAATAAGCAAATCAGGAAAGCATTATTGGACTACTCTTCTAATGGGAGATTGATGGGAGATCTAATGGGAGATTGCACTGGCTGGACGAGATTTGAAGACATCTTTAGTGTAACCTAATCTTAATTCATCTTCCCATTTTGATTGAAATTTTTATCTTCATTATTAAAATCTGTTATTTTAACCTATAGTTTATTGAAATTTAAGTTTAGTTTCACCTAATTACGGGCACCGTAAAAATGGTACGGTGCGAAGAAAAAGTAAAAATCGTTTTAAAAAAAGAAAAGTGCACTGCAGTTGTAGCGAATCGGTTGATTATTTTTATCGCTGTTTCGGTGAATTTGCATCGCAAATTGCGATGCGATACCACTTAAATCGACCCTGGTTTGGACCATCTGTACAGTAGCTGGCGATGGCTACGCTACTTGACACAATGGCGTACGGATGCGATCAACGCCCGATAAAATGCTGAATTTAGGAGACAAAAGCGGTACGCTATTTTGGTTTGTTAGAACAAAAAAGTAAATTAACGGTAGGTTTTAAAACTGAAAACGAACGGCTGGTCAGGGAATTTTGTAATATATTGTTAAAATCGAAAACAATTGAATATCTTCCACAAAATTTCCCCAGATGGCTAAAATTTCCCCCGATCTAGGATCGCCGGATCGGACATATTCTGCATCCCTGGCCGAACTGATGTTCATGAAGAAGGGAACCAAGCAAGTCAAGTCAATGCAAGAAGCATTTTTCAGCGAGTTGACCAAGTGTTTAGGGAAACTCGAAGTTTTACCATAAGTGAATTATGATTAGCATAGTGACTTGGATTGTAGCGCTTCCAATTCGACGTGGAGCTCAAAGAAACCGTCACGACTCAGTTCAAATCATTGGCGGCTACATTTTGTGAAGAGGATATTTCAAAGCTTGTTTACAGATATGACAAATTCTTTAATCGTCAAGGTAATCGTCAATCGTCGAGAAATAAGCAGTATTGTACATTACTTTTGGTAAAAAAAAATCTTTTTTTGTATTTTGAACCGTCTTTTTGTTACAGCGCGTCGGGGGTTGAAAAAAAAACAGCCCTCGTACATTACTTTATTTACATTTATATCTTTAAATGTAAAAAAGAATCAAATGTAAGCTTAAGATTTAAATGTAAGTTTACATTTAAATATTCAAATATAAAAAAAGGTCAAATGACATTTTTGAAATTTTCAGGAGAGACGAAAAACATTTCCCTTAACCTATAATTTTTTGTGAAAATTGTGATTGCAGTGTCTCTGGAATATGTTTCTTCAGTTCCTGAAGGAAGATAAAAATATTCCATACTGCTATTTCCAACATTTCTAACTACACAATGCCATCAAAACATGAATTTGGAAGAAAAAAAAATTCTTAGCCTCTATCAACATTTAACGATTCAGTTATTATCATAAACAAATATCAATTACATCTGAAGATATTTTTGATGAAAATAACGTAAAAAATAGCAATCGCTCCCATACTAAAACACAGTTGCCCCATCTACAGAATTCTGTCCGTTCTGTTCTGTAATGGACATAGGAAGTGAAGAATTCCAGAGGGTGTCCTTTACTACGGTCATTATTTCTGTTGATCTCGCTTTTATGTTTCTTCAACCGTTGTCTAACTCATCGAGAAAAAGACGTTAAAGCAGTTTCTTGATTGGAGATGAGAATTCTTTCCTATTTCAAATTAAATACTAATGATCTTCTAAGAGTAAACATGAAAATCTGAAGTACAATTGTACGATTTGTACGATTGAATGTACGATTTAGTTGATTTTAAATAAAGAAGAAAACATGGAACATTTTCGTTTGCGGAATCTTAATTATTGTTCTTAGATTTTTCCTTTATTTTTTTAATTAATACAATATTTTGTTTTAGCTAATTAAATAAAAAAAATTCTCAAACACTTCAAATTAAGAAAATTTAATCTATGATTTTCTGAATACTTTTTTCGTACACCATAAAAATATTCTTAATGTTAAACTGAATGGAATTTAACTGCTAGAAAATAGATCGGGACTACAAAATAAAGCAAAGGTGTAATACATTAGAGAAATTTGATTAGTGTGGACATTAGATAGATAAACGCCTAAAAAAATAAAGGTTAAGTGTACTTATCGTTTCAAAATATACATGGTCTGAAACACAAGTATATAATTTTTAATTTTCATCATTATTAAAATAAAGTATTAACGTTACCTTTCTCCTATTTATCGAAACATAAGTAACTCGGTTTTTCATAATCAAGCCACTCCTAATTAATAATAAGTAATTAAGTTAATTTAATCATGATTAATAGTTAAGTAATTTTAATCCGAAATCCTCTACAAAATTCCTCACAAACAAGGCAGGAAATAACCCTAGGAATCTAATCCCAACATCCTCCCACCTTTGTCACAATCCAGCATGAGTGGTGACTCTCATTAACGACGATCATAACTGGCGCGAGCGATGCCATAAATTAAGAGTGGAATCCCCTATCAATCAACTTCGATCGTTGGTTGCAATCTTCTACTGTAGGTTTGACAGAGTTATAACTAACGTGTTTCATACATTAGAAGATTTTAAAGAAAATTTACGAGGAAAATATATGGAGCAAAACAAGAAAATCAGGTGAAGATCAGAAGAACGAACAGCGAACTGAACCAAATTGTAAAACAACAAGGATATTGTAAGATTCATTAAATCGCAAAGGCACCGCTGGCTTGGACATATATAGCGTAGAGACGGAAATAATATCACTGAAATAATTACACAGAGCAAGTTATTTAATACTAGAAGAAGAGGAAGATCAAGAGAGACTTGGATTGGCAACATAGAAAAAGGCTTGGCCGAAATGAAGATTAAAAACTGAAAAAGTGGGGCCGTAGTGAGCCTAGTGGTCAGCGTCTCGGTCTCGGGATCGGAAGGTCCTGCGATCGAGTCTCGGTACCACTGAAGACCTACCGAGTATATGCAGAGTACGTGCTCATTAAATCTGTTGGGTCCGAAAGTCCTCTAAGTTCCCATACCAAATCAATACCTCTGGGGGTGACAAGCCAATTCTGGGGATCCTCTAGTTGGCCTCTGTCTCTAAAAATTAGATGGATCCACTTATGTGTGTATGTGTTGTCTGTTGTGTCTGTCTTACTTGACGAAGGTTTATAAGCGGGTCGCTGACCAAGCACACAAACCTGAATATATATGTCTACCAACCAACCAACTGAAAAAGTGGGTTCGGGTTCGAATCTCGATAAGGCATGCATGTTTGTGTTTGTCGAGTATATGCGGAGTACGTGCTCGTTAAATCTGTTGGGTCCGAAAGTCCTGTGGGCGGTCATTGCGCAGTTTCCCACGGGTACAGGTCCCTGGAGACTATTTCCCTTCCCTTCAGGGACATGTCTAAATTGTGGAGGTGGCGATAGATGGCAGCATCTGTCTTGTATGTGTGTGTATGTCGTGTCCGTCCTTCTTGACGATGGTTTATAAGCGGGTCTTTGTGACCAAGCACACAAGCCTGAAAATATATGTCTACCAACCAACTGAAAAGGTTTGGCTTTGAAGCGGGACAGGTGGAGAGCTGTGGTGGCGGAGGCTGTAATTCCAGCTAAGAAGAAGTGCCTCATATTTTTACATCCCTACTAACATCTTTGGTAGACTTTGATGCATTATTATTGTTGGGCTGATTTCAAAGCCTATGCTGGACCGGTCACTAAGGCGCTATGGTAGAAATTTTTGATTCTGGGAAAAGTACTGCAACAATGAAGTTTGGCCCCAAACACACCTGGATTGAGACCCAATTAAACGACCCAAGAATGTATGGCGGAGAAATTGCAAATAAGTATATGTTGGCTTTGAAATCACCCCAACAATCATAAACACTTATAGAACTAGCAATATCGAATCGTAAGTTTATAAAACTAAAGCTTGTCATCTGTACTGAACGAGTTAATGATTTTGTCCTAGACTAAAAATAAGCAGACGAAATGATTACCTAATTAAGGCTTTTGCTTGAAGAAAATTCTAATATAAAATAGGGATGTCTATTTCGGCTTGGTTTTTTGGAATTGCACTTAATACATGTAGGAGTTGAAGTTACTAAATTTGATCAGCATACTAAAATCAATGTTAAAGAGTTAAACATGTTATTTTAAATCCATTAGTTTACATGATTTGGCATCCAAATTTGTTTTTGTTAATTGAAGTTTTTGATTAAAAAATAAATAATTATGCAATTCAAAACTTCTTGCTTCAATTAACGGTAATTTTACTGGTGACTTTTCTACTGGAATAGTTCCGTGAATTGACATAATTTAGTTTTTACTGTTACCTAAGCCTTAAGTCAAACTAAGCGGCACTATTTAATATATATTTGTGATTAAAGTAATACACAAAAATTTTATATTAACTGTATTTAAATAACAAATAAAATATCATTATAGCAATATACCTTGGATTTTTAAGTTGAAAAGTTCGATGAATGCAGATGTGCATGCGCGGTTCCTTCAAAACCACTGTTTGTTGATTTACTAAAAAATAAGGTCTTTGATCGAAATTAAAATTATTTGTGAAAACGAAAGAGACTAGTGTAAAAAACGATTTTTTCTGACAGTGTCTTTTTTTTAAATCAAATGTCATTTACATTTCCGTCAAACCCGAATAGCAAATAGATGGTGTCTCAAACGTGCATGGGTTGAAGGCTCGTATATCAAATCTATATAACACTTGGAGCGTGAAATTATCTCACCGTCTCTATTAAGTCATCATTTCTACGTAAGTATTTATTATGACATGTTATGCTCAATGCAATCGTGTAGGAATGAGGATTAAAAGTATTAAGTAACGATTTACGTGAGAATTATCTGCTTTGACCACTTGATTGACCAGTTGAGTTGTTTGCGTTTGTTTTGTGAATGGTTGGTTGGTACATATATATTCCGGTTTGTGTGCTTGATCAGAGACCCGCTTATAAACCTTCGTCAAGTCAGACAGACACAGACAAAATTTTTACTGACACAGAGAGAGAAATTACACCCAGGGCGAGGGCGGGATTCGAACCCGCTTAACTACTAGGCTACCCGGGCCCCGTTTGTTTTGTGATTCTATGGGTAGGGTAGGAAAGGGTACACTCTTAAAACAAACGAGCGGTTTTAACTCAGTCTGAGTTAATTTCCACTCCTTTCCGTGCCGAAAATGCACTTCCCCTATAGGAGTGGATTTCACTCTTTTGTTTTAAGAGTGTAGGTACATATATATTAAGGCTTAAGAGCTTGATCCGTGATTCTATGGCTTAGGTTTAGGTTGAATGTCTTCCGGCTGTCTATTTCTAGCTTCAAAGGAGCTTTAATACCGCCAAATTACGCCTCGTAATTTAGAACCGTGGTCAAGTGACTAGGTCGACACCTGAGCTGACACCCAACTGTTCTTCAAGCGACATCATACGCTAACGCCGTCGCGACGTTGGACTCCATAGATTTAACGAGCACGTCTGTCCCAGTGTACTTGGGGAACCCCGTAATAAAGTCGATTTTTTCGCCAAGAATTCACATCTATAAGATGTGGCCGTTTTTAGAACGCAGGATACTCTGTATGAGAGGCCGATGATCATAAGACGACTGGGCTGCGATCCCCTTCTATGGCTCATTGGCATGCCTTTGTTATAAAATACATTCGATGTATTACCAATAGTTAAGAATATTTAAGCTATGTGTGTTTTATTTCCATTTTGTAGTTTGATGAGAGCTTAATAAAAAGTCTATTTAGCATTTATTCTGTTTAAATACGATTGGGTATAATTTAAATAAAATCATTCCTCCAAAATCAATTTTTAAATTAATGGTAATTTCTAATTAAACAAAAAGTGATTTTAATTAATTTCAATTTTAAAATTAGTAAAGTTACACTTGAAATATATTGATAAATTGAGTTGGAACTGAAATTTGATATTTTCTATGAATAGTTTTTAATGCAATATATATATATTCCATATTAACTTACAAGTTAATACATATTCTGCATTAACTTATAATTTAATTACATAACTGCATTACTGCTAAATTAATACACTTTCGAAGACTAATTAAATTAGGTCATGAGGTTTGATTTAATTAAATATGTATATTTTCACGGTTTTCAATCATGAATGTTAATTACTGATAATTCAGAATACATATTTTCGATGCAGCTGCAACACACACATATTGGAATCGTTTCATTCAATTTCGTAAACTGGTCCACATTCACAAAATAGCTAAAGCACCTCAACATTTCATTAAATTTCAAATTGTTAAGTGTGAGTTTGCGTATTCGTTATTATTGAAATTCGTGGTTTAGGTGAAAGTTCATTAGTCATTTTGGTCCAACTAATACTGAATGAGGCGAAGTGGTATTGTAAATTGTTTCAAACTATTTGAAGCATTTCGAGTAACAATGAATGTATTGTACTACCCAACGTCAGAATATTAGAATATTCCAAATATTTGAGTTTTTCTCATCAAAAAGACACGATTTCTTACCGAATATGCAAAGTAAACGCCTCCTTGAAGTTAGCATATATTTTAAAGATATCTATCAACCATATATTGTTTACACAAAACATAAAAATAAATACAAATTTATAAAATCAAATTTTAAAAAGATCATATTATTAGAATAATGATAAAAGGCGTTCCAAAAAATTAGAATATTTGTCCATTTACGTGATTGGTCCACGTGGTGTTGAAATTTCATATAACTAGCGACGTATTAGAAGTAGTGACAGTACTGTTCCATGATTGAAAACAAAATTTCCGTTGTTGTTGCTTAGAATGGGCCGAAAAAAAGATATCTCTATTCTTACTAAGAATATAATTTTAACGTTACGGAATGAGGGGCTGACTCAACAGAAAATAGCCAGGAAGGTGAATTGCTCTCAAGGAACTCTGAGTAAAATTCTTCAGGACTACTATAGGAACAATAAATTTAAATATACTCGCGAAAAATGTGGTGCCAAACGAATAACAACAAAGAGGCAAGATAGATGTCTGAAAAGGATTACTGAAAAACATCGATTCAGGTCAGTGAATTTTATAAATAGGAAGTGGCGAGAATCAGGAGTTGATTCCTCAGTCAGCACTACACGACGTCGAATACTTGAAATCGGCTTTCGATCACGTGTACCAAAGAAAAAGCCATTC
>JAFNEN010003867.1:0-10424 GCA_019343175.1 Oedothorax gibbosus
TTGAAATACAACCCAAGCATTACCTACCACATAGGCACGTTATTAAAGAAAACAGTACGACCCGGTTAAGACCCGTCTTTGATGCCTCGGCCAAGCAAAAAGGTTGTCCTAGTCTCAACGAATGCCTTGAAACGGGTTTGAATCTGATTGAACTTATTCCTACCATCTTGACTAGGTTCCGACTGTAAAAATAGGTGTTATTTCTGATATTCAGAAAGCCTTTCTTCAAATAGGCCTGAACTACAATGATAGAAACTTTCTGAGGTTCTTATGGGATAGAAGTGATGGTGAGATAGTGCACTATAGACACTGCCGTGTTGTGTTCGGGGTATCCAGTAGTCCTTATTTATTAGGGGCAGTAATCCAACACCATCTCCAGTCAGTTCTTTTGAATACAGAGATAGTTTCAGGTGATAAAGAAGCCTTAGTAGAAAAACTTATGAAGAGTTTTTATGTAGATAACTGTGTTACGTCTGTTCAGAATGAAGATGAATTACATAAATTCATTCAAGTGGCAACTGAAGTGATGGCACAGCGAAATTTAATTTGCGTGGGTGGGAGCATACGGATCAGACTACTTCTACTTCAACCACAAATGTGTTGGGGTTATTGTGGAAGCGTAGTGGTGATACTCTGCATATAAATACAGCCAAGACGGGCTCATGTTCAAAGTCGCTGAAATGGGGATCAGGGGGAAAACTGCCCTATGGATCTGCAGATTTTTAAACGATAGATCTTTCTTCGTCTCTTGGCGCGGTAAAAGGTCTCCCTTTCACAAATCTAATAGAGGGGTGCCCCAGGGGTCTGTTTTGAGCCCCTTTTCTCTTCTCCATCTATATGAGAGACATTTACGATGTAATCCCAGCTCATGTCGACTGCGTCGTTTATGCTGACGACATCTTTGTCATGGGGAAGGGACCGGACATGGATCGAGTTTTACACAGACTACAGGTTGCACTGCACAAAATTGAAGTCTGGTGCACCACCTGGAAACTCAGGATTTTACCCGAAAAGTGCGAAGTGATCAACCTTTCTAACCTTAGACCCACTTCGGCTATTAACCTATGTATGGAGGGTAGAGCCATTCCGGAGGTCAGCAACATTAAGATTCTAGGAATCTTCTTCTCAAAATCCCTGTCCTTCACGTACCACTTCTCTAATCTCCAAAAGAAATGCCTCAAGAAACTCAATGCAGTTAGAGCAATTGCCTCTACCTTCGGAGGTGCAAGATCCAAGTTCTTAATTAATATAATCAACAGCACGATAAGAGGCTCTCTAGAGTACGGGTGTCAAGTCTTCCTCGCTACCAATAAAACGGATCTTAGGAAGCTTGAGGTTATCTACAACCAAGGCCTTCGTTTTGCCTGTGGACTTCCTAAATGGACACCCATCCCCGTAATTTTCGCCGAGGCTAACGAGCCTCCACTTAAGACGAGGCTTCAATTTCTCGCGGAGAAGTTCGTGGTGAAACAGGCTGCACTGAAATTTGGCCAGGTGGATCCTCACTGCATCCACAACCAACCGTATAACCCAACCTCAGCCCTTATTTGTACAAAATTATGGATGATGCAGCCATCCCTCCCAGATTACGAAGACAAGTGTCTTTGGGGTGGTTTTTGAGAGACCTCCCTTCAGAACTCAATATTGATCTCAAGCATCTCATTCGTTACAGACCACAAAGTTGTCCGAAAATACTCGAACATAGCAGAGTCCAAATCCATCTCAAGGACCTCCCATTCCAAGATAAAAACCTTCCTGATCAGACCATTAATCAATTTTTTCAAGCTTTCAAAGCTAATCTCAGCCCTGGTACAGTGATCATTTCGACGGACGCATCAAAAGACAATCTCTATACCAAGATTGCGGCGGTAAACAACCTTTCGGGAGAGGTTGTTTCTGGCCAAGTCAACTGCATCAATAGCGTTTTCACGGCAGAAGCTTTAGCGATTTATGTGGCAATTAAGAATTTTGTCACGTCAAATAAAAATTACCTTATTCTTTCAGACAGTTTTTTCTACCCTCTCCTCTCTCAACCAACAAGGTACCAAGAGATCGCCTAGCGTTATTGCCCTTATTGAAGATCTAGTGCAGTCTACTTCTATAGACTACCAATCAATCTCACTGGTTTGGTCTCCGGGGCACAGAGGAATTCATGAGAACGAGCTGGCTGACAAAGCGGCCAAGGCGGCCCCGTTTTCGGTCATTACGAGGCTGATCTCCCTGAGGACGTTTTCGCGGCTATCAGAAACAAAATGGCTTTGCAGAAAGAAAAAACTCTGGAGCGAATACCCTAAGGCTAGGGACTTTTCTCATCTGACGTCAATAAAGCAGAAGCATCGCCTCATTCCCCCAATAGAGAGCTGACATTCTCCTCACTAGATTCCGTACAAAGTCACTACCCACTAAAGCAAGATTAGCTCGGTTTGGTTTGGACAACTCGCCGGCGTGCCCCTTCTGCGGGGAGGTTCAGACGGAGGAGCATCTCATCCTCGTATGCAACAAAATTCACCCATGCTCGCAACAAACTAAGACAGAAGTTGGGTTTTATACCCCTCTCATATTCTTGGATTTTCGATCTCTCTGACAACCCTATCTCCAAGACTAAAGCCATCCTCGAATTTATAAGAGCCATTGCCGACGAACTGTATTCTGCCTAGAGTCTAATATATACTTTTCACCACTTTCCTGAGCCATGGTTAAATAGCCAATTCGGGCGTTCAAGCTCCCAAGCAACTTCTCTACCCAGGATCATAGAGATCAAGCAGCCCAACCCGGGCGAGCAAATATCTCTATACCACTACTACTACTACTACTAAATACAGCTAGTTTAGAAGACTTGTGTTTCCAGAGGGTCACTAAAAGGTTAATTCTGGCCACAGCTCATCGTGTATTTGATCGATTGGAGTTACCTGCCCGGTGGTTTTATTGCCGAAAATCTTATTGCAACGATTGTGGAAAATGAAGCTCAATTGGGAAGATGAAGTAGACAAAGACACGAAATTAAATTTTCTGAAATGGGTGAGTGAAATTCCTTATCTGGTGCATTTGAAGATACCAAGGTGGTTCAAGTATGAGTGTTCTATCGGCGACTGTCCTTACATTTTTTCTGTGATGCCAGCCGGCTTGCTTACGCAGTGGCAGCCTTTGTTCGAGTAAATACTGCAGCAGGCGTTAAAGTTCAACTTGTGCAGGCAAGAGCTAGAGTTGCACCAGCTGGAAATAAAGAAACAACCATTGCAAGATTGGAACTCCTTGCGGCTACTATCGGATCTCGTCTTGCCCCTGATATTATTAAAGAATTTCACACGAAAGACGTCTACTTCTGGACTGACTCTTCTACGGTGTTAGCTTGGATCCAAAGAGAAGAGAAGAGTGTTGGGGAGTCTTTGTCCATAATAGAGTTCAAGAGATAAGGCTTTTGACTTCAAGCAAAGACTGGCGGCACGTTCCAGGATCCATGAATCCGGCAGATTTACCTAGTAGAGGATGTTCGGCATCACAACTTTTGTCATCGAAATGGTGGGAGGGGCCAAACTGGCTTTACTTACCTCCAGAAGACTGGCCTAAAAGAGAATTCGAACCGAATGAAGAAGAAATAGCTAATGAAAGAAAGAAGAAAGTGGTTTCATGTTTGATGAGTACCGAGTTCCCTAGTACTATAACTAGTCGCATTTCAAGTTTTCAAAAGGCAGTTGGGGTACTTGGGTGGATTCGGCGATTTATTTTTAACTGTAGAAATCCTAAAAAACAGAGTGGGTCGCTTATGGTATCTGAATTGAATACAGCTGAAGATTTACTTATTTATGTAATACAGTCTGAAGCATTTAAAGATGACCAGCGACTAAAGAGCTTGATTACGTTCCGAGATAACAAAGGAATCCTACGAATGAAATCTGGTGTTTACGCCAGAGAAGACACAACTGACTTTAGAACACCAGCAGTTTTACCGGGTGATCATCCACTAGTAAAATCTTTGATTATGGAGGAACATAAGAGGAAAGGCCATGCTGGAGTGTCTTATATACTGAACTCTTTAAGGGAAAGGTTTTGGTTGATTTGTGGTCGTAGAGTTGTTCGTTCTACATTACGAAGATGTGTTA
Source organism: Oedothorax gibbosus (assembly GCA_019343175.1). Taxonomy (NCBI): domain Eukaryota; kingdom Metazoa; phylum Arthropoda; class Arachnida; order Araneae; family Linyphiidae; genus Oedothorax; species Oedothorax gibbosus. The sequence goes on from JAFNEN010003867.1 coordinate 4,101, forward strand.
CATGTAGACGCTATTCAGCGAAAAGCTTTAGTCCGCCAACAGTTCCACCACCAAGTGATAGAGTTCAAGATGCTTCAGTATTTGAAATAAGTGGAGTGGACTTTGCTGGTCCTTTGGTGTTGAGAGATCAAAGTAAGGCTTGGATATGTCTTTTCACGTGTGCAGTGTATCGGGCTGTACATCTTGAGCTCGTTACTTCTTTGTCTACTGAAGCCTTTTTACTTGCATTCCACCGATTTGTTTCACGAAGGAGAAAACCTACGACAGTGTATAGTGACAACGGTACAATTTCGTGGGAGCTTATAATGCTTTGAAATCCATTAATTTTGAAGAAGTTTCTCGGCGAAGTAAGGATGAAAGAATTACTTGGAAGTTCATTCCCCTGGTGCACCATGGTGGGGTGGCTGGTTGGGAACGGCTAGTCGGTTTAATGAAACAAGTTTTGAAGAAAATTCTTGGACAAGCCAGTTTGAATTACGAAGAAATGTCAACGGTTTTGTGTACTTGTGAAGCCATTTTAAATGACAGACCTCTTACTATTGTTACTGCAGACCCGGATGACTTTGTTGCCCTGATTCCGGCCCATTTCTTAGGAGATGTAAAGAGTGAACCTACACTTGATGCTAACCTGGATGTGAACTCTAAAGCTTTACAGAAGAGATTGTGTTATATTCAGAGTGTAAGGGAAGCTTTTAGAAAGGTTTCGGCAAGAATATCTAGGTGTGCTTAAAACTACTAAACCTAAAGTCAGCAGAGAAAAATGTGCTAAAGTTGGTGATATTGTACTTATTGGTAGTCAAGACAAGAAAAGATTGGTCTGGCCCTTGGGTAGGATAACACATTTACTTTCAGGTCCTGATGGAATACCTCGCCGTGCCCGAGTTAAAACTCAGAAAGGAGAGCTGATCAGGGCTGTGCAGTGCCTCTATCCCTTGGAGATTTCATCATCTGATGCCTCTCTCCTTGACCAACAGACTAAAACTCTATCACCTTCTGCTACTAAAGATCCTATTCTGCGTGATAATAGTCTTGAAATGCCTAAATTGCCTTATGTTACACGAGCTGGGCGTAAAGTCAAAGAAACGGAGAAATTCTCTTTTTAAATAATTTTTCTAATAGTGAACTCTAAAACGTAATTTTAGGGCTTAGTAATTTTAGTTATTAGTATTTGAGTAATTTTTAAATTGTTTAATAATTAGTGTTCTTAGTGAAAAGTAAGTTAACCTTAAAGTTAGTTAACTTAGGTGGGAGGATGTCGAGAATTGATGACGATTATTATTCTCACCTATACCTATATTATTTAACATGCCAATTTTGTTAACCGCAAAATGGCAACACTTACCTTTTTTTACTGTTATGAGTTTTAACATGTGTTAGTTGCTAATAAAAAAATGCCTTGGTGAAACACGTTGTGTCTTCTCTTAGCCTGTTTGAGTTGATGCCTTAGGGAATATTGAACTTCCTTATCTATATTAAAAGCTTAATTAGACTAACTTAGTGAGAATTAGTTCTTGTATAATGTGTGACTTGAGTAGTCTTCAAATTAGTTTCATAGAAATAACGAGGTCGGTAGATTTTCGACACGTTCTATTAACCCGTTAATGTTTTTTATCCCCAGTAGGATAAAAAAAAAATGGCCGAAGTGTAAACTTATTTTCAATGCATCATTTTAAATTTAAATTTTCAGCTTATTAATTACTTTTTTATATTTTAAAAATTTTAATCCTATAAAAAAAAGTTAAAAATGACCCCATACTTATAATTTGGAATTTGAATTATTTTTAGTTTATAATTTTTTAAAAAATTGTGTGTTGCTAGAAAAAAAACTAGTTAGTTGACGGGTTCATATGTCAGTATTCCTCAGGTGATTAAATTATAGCGCATTTTAATAATATAAAGAATGTTTTTTTTATTAAAAATGTTTCCAAATAATAACTATTTAATCTTTAAACTGAATACTTATAAATTCAAAACAATTTTACTTTACTCGATGAATATTTTAAATATCAATCATTCTTTTATAAAATACATTTTATAAACAATGATGCTTGAAAGGTCTTACTCGAGATTACTTGTTCTTGGTAAAATATCTAGCTCCAAGACTTGCAATTGTAGTGTAGCAAGTTGAGTGTAGCAATTTATATCACTTTTGACAATATGCCCTCAAACTTCTCGCTACCTGTCAAACACTGTAAAACCCCATACGCAAACGTATATATCGAGTACTTTGTAGCTGGAAGTAGAAGATATTTGTACAGCAAAAAAATGCGTTTTTCAGATGGTTTAAAAAAATGAGTATTAAAGTGCATTTAAAAAGTAAATTAAAGTTAGAATAGTTATTTTTCTTATACCAAAGATGTAAAATGTATTGCATAACAAACATTTTGCACCTAATTTTTTTTACAAAAAAATTATTGAAAAAAAAACGGTTTACCTTTTTTAGATAGTCATAGTTTTTATGCCAATTTATAAAAGTTAAGGTTTAAAATGTCGGTCGAATGGTATAAATAATAAGCCTTCAAAATTCTGCATAAAATATTTTCTTATTCTTTAATCGAAATATATTAAATTTAGTTATTTAATTTAATACAATTGAATATTTTTCTAATGATTAACATGTCATATTAATGGATTAGGTACCAAATTTTTTTATTCATTTAATTTTATGTGTATTTTAAGTGTTTTTTAAGAAAATTTACCATGCGAAAATAAGCTTTCTGCTGAAGTTTATCTAAATAGATAAAATAAAAGTATAATTTTGAAAAAGTTATAAAAAGGACAAATTAAGTTACACAAATATTAAGTTGAAAACTTAAGTTAACGTTTTTATTCGGTAAGAAAGATGTTAATCTCAAATGGATCTTTAATGCATTGTACGAAATATCAAACTACTTTTACAGCAAAATATGGTGACAACTTGGGTGCAGAAATTTTATGATTTTATTTTACAACAAGTTTGTGATACAAACAGCCGCGTCGTAAATGTTGCAGTATTTTGTGCTGTTATTTTACCACTGTATCAGAAAATGCTGTAAACTTTCGAGTTACATCGTACGCTAAAGCCGTTAGACATAAAGTCGGACAGATTTCACGAGAATGTTTGTTCCAGCGTACTCGATTGTATGTACTCCAGTGTACTCGACCCCCCCGCCCTAGATTTTTTTAAGGGTTTTATTAATTATTTTAACGAATGCGTTTATAGTATGGCTGTGTTCAGAACCAAAAACTCTCTCGACGAAAAGCCGGTGAAATATCTAACTCGCCCACGAAGGCCTAATGTCAATTATTGTTTGCGTAATTGTTGTCTAGCATATACATCTTAATAAATTCCAGAAGGTCGGGATTCTCTCTTCCAATCAAGGTAAAAAAAGCTGTAAACACGTTTACAGCAGGTGCTGTTAAATATTCACAACATTTATTGCTGTTTACTTTCCTGTTTTTTTTAACAGTGTGGGCTAGTATCAATCTTACACCTTTAAGCATTATACCTCTTTTCATACCTACAATTAGTTGGTGTTTTATAGCATTTTTCAATATCAATAACTTAGAACAGTAATTTTTAATTTTGTATCATTCATATTTGTTGAATATTTTCAATTGAATTTTCACTCAAGCAAAGAAACCGAGGAGCTCTGTTACTTTCTCGAGAAAGAGGAGAGCAAAAGCGACAATTCAGCGATTTAAATGCGCATCCTCAGCGCAAAGAAGAATGCTTTCTCCTCTTCCGCTGTTTATTCTTTGTAAATATTTCCTACCGAATTGTTTTATTCCTTTAAAAATGTCCCTCCAGAGGATATTGAAGCGAGAACTGAATGAGCGGCCAAGACCAAGAGGCATCTTACCTTACGGCTATATTGCTAAATTTTCCTCCCCTCCCCCAGAAAGAAAATTCTTCTTCTTTATATCTTTTTGTTTTAAAAAAATATTATTTTGAATATTTTTGGTCACATTTCTGGGAGGTATTCGTTTAAAAAAAGGAGATAGACGTAGATCTGGGAAAACAAAATTGAATTTCTGCTTGATGGAACCAATATTTTTGCCTTGAGAATCGCTGAAAGGGTTGGGGGACTAACTCAGAAAACGTTTTTCAATGTTTGTGTTTTTAGTGTAACAAGCTCCTTTTTATCATCTCGATTTCCTTTGTTTTGAAATTCCACTGTTGATAGGTGGAGATACCATTTTTTTTTAGGAAAATGTATTTCGTTTCTTATTTGAGAAGAATTGCTTAAGAAAAGAAATTTGAGAAAGATTGTCTTTCATTTCAAACAGCAGTCGTAAAATGTCCCTTGATCGTAATATTTCGCAATTCAATTTTTGAAAATGTATTGTTGAATTTTTTCTGTGATAATGCAATCAAATTAGTTATTTGTAAAGTGAGTTATTTGAAATAGTTATTTGAATTTTTAAACTCCGTCGAAGATGTTTTTAGTATTCTAAGCATTTATATACCTTAAAAATAAATTATATCTTTAGCCAACTCTGCATTAGTAAACTTTGTTTTGATAAAAAAAAATGTAAATAAATACTAATATCTATAATAATAAAAGAGAGAGTCTGTGGGTCTGTCTGTTTGTCTTCGGATCGTAAAAGAGCTACTTATACTGCCTTCAGAAATTCGAAATTTTTAAGATAGATTCCCTTTAATACTAACGTGTGCACCTGAGGCTTAGTTTTTCATATTTGCTCCATTTTTAGAGAAAATTCGAATTTTCTGAAAAAAATACACCACTTTCGCTCAAATCCGATTATTTTTTCTCTTTCCTGATGCCATCGGCTGAAAAAATTAAATAAAACTTTCAACGAAAACATTTAAAATTCAAAATGTTTATTTTATTCTTTTGTCATTACTTTCAGAAACTAAATTCATTATTTGAAAAATAATTGACATGTTTAAGTGATGTAATTCCGCCAGTTTTCATTCCCGGATTTTATTGTGGGTTTATTTGATGATTTTTTCATTGTTTTTCTGTTGACTGCATGTATGCATATTTAAGCAATAAATGTATAGTTAAGCTATTACTGAACTATGATGGTTAATATAGCCATCGCACTAGAGCTATTAGTGTTTTATGTCTTTATTTTTTCGCCAAATACGTTACCAAACTCGCCAAATTATTAACTAAAATTCGCCAAATAGGCAATTTCTTTTATAAATAGTTTTAAGCCGGTGGGTTTGTTCGAAGGTCATTGTGTTAGAGCTGTAAAATGGGTGTGGGTAGCTATATCTAATTTCTCGCCAAATTATTTCCCAAAACGCGCCAAATGAGCTAAAAGGTTTTATGTATTTATGAGATAATTGTGATGACATTTATGAGTGCATTTTATAGCGTATTTTTCATTTTGGAATTTTAAGGCATGAAACGGGATTTTATAATTTATAACGAGCGGAAACAATAATAAGTTTATGATCCTATAACAGGGTATAGTACACATATTTGGAATCTATTTGATATTTTTTATTCCGTGCGAAGACGGGTATAAGTTTTGCTAGTCTATAATAATAAAAGAAAGAGTCTGTCTGTCTGTGTGTGTGTCTGTTATCGGATCGTAAAAGACCTACTATACTGCCCACAGGAATTCGAAATTTTAAAGATAGATTCCCTTTAATACTAACGTGTGCACCTGAGGCTTAGTTTTTTCATATTTGTTCCATTTTTAGAGAAAATTCGAATTTCTGAAAAAAATACACCACTTTCGCTCAAATCCGATCATTTTTTCTCTTTCCTGATGCCATCGGCTGAAAAAATTAATAAAACTTTTAACGAAAACATTTAAAATTCAAAATGTTTATTTTATTCTTTTGCCAATACTTTCAGAAACTAAATTCCATTATTTGAAAAATAATTGACACGTTTCAAGTGACGTAATTCCGCCAGTCTTCATTCCCGGATTTTATTGTGGGTTTTATTTGATTTTTTCATTGATTTTCTGTTGACTGCATGTATGCATATTTTAAGCAATAAATGTATAGTTAAACTATTACTGAACTAATGATGGTTAATAAAGGTCATCGCACTAGAGCTATTAGTGTGTTATGTCTTTATTTTTTCGCCAAATAACGTTGCCAAACTCTCCAAATTATTAACTAAAATTCGCCAAATAGGCAATTCCTTTTATGAATAATTTATAAGCTGGTCGGTTGTTCGAAGGTCATTTTGTTAAAGCTGTATAATGGGTGTGGGTAGCTATATCTATTTTCTCGCCAAATTATTTCCCAAATCGCGCCAATGAGCTAAAAGGTTTTATGTATTTATGAGGGAATTGTGATGACATTTATGACTGCTTTCATGCGCATTTTTCATTTTGGAATTTAAGGCAATGAAA
>JAFNEN010003873.1:0-17004 GCA_019343175.1 Oedothorax gibbosus
AATTTTATTATTTTTAAATATAAAACATTGTGAAATTTTTACAAAAAATCATGAAATAAAAATTATGAAGAAAATTTTAATGAAAAAGAAACAATTTTAACATTTAATTGTGAACTTAACACTCAGTCGGTCACATAAAAAGTAAAATGTATCTTCTACGAAATATATCAAAATATTTATTAAAATTTTTTATACTTCAAACATTTAGTTTCCAATACTGATTTTTTGTTTTATTCTTTCGAAACAATTGACTTCGTTGTTCTTAGATAAAATGCAACAGTGTTAATTTTCGCTGTAATTTTGAAGTAATAATGCAAATATTTAAATTGAAATGTTAATCTGCTATGTGTGCATTGTTATCAAATAGGAAACTAACACAGATAAAATAAAATTAAGCATTGTATACGAGCTACGTTATTAAATAGTAATGTTAACAATGCTCTCAATTAATGTTTTATTTGTTTAGTAAATAAACAAAACAAATATAAATATAATTGTTGTTTTAACTTATGCAATACTTTTGGATAATTTTATTAAGTTACATTTACAAATTGGCTTTTATTATAGTTCGAAATTGGTTTTGACAACGAAAGTACTTATTGATCATGTGCTATGCAAGTTGGATTTGATTTTTGATAACTAAACATTGTTGTTAAATCTTAATGTTCATGTGGTCAGGTTACCAAGTCAAAAATTGAATGTATATTTTGTTTAAGAACGAAAAGTAATTTTCAACTGAAAATTCAATTTAAAATAGACACTGGGGGAGATCATAGATTACGCAGTTATTATATTTTATCTTACTAACTAGTATGTATTTTATTTTACTAGCATTATACACTCAGAAAAAAATTGATTTGACTTTCAATGTAAAAAATTGTGTGTTTTTCCCAGTTATTACACGATGTGTTGAAACAATACAAAAAATTTTTTGCCACCCAATAATAATGCATGCTGAGTAAAAAAAACTTTGTTAGAGGTGCAGCTCGCATGTATTCTTCCGAAATGAAGTTCAGCGTTTGCTGTTTAATGTTTCGGATAAATAACTTTGCTGAAGCTTTAAACATATATATTACGGTACTTCAAACCGATTGTTATAATTTCATAATTCATATTTTTAAAACAATATGCTTAAATGTCAATTGTTCATGAATATACAGGGTGTCCTTGAAAGAATGTCCGAGTTTTAATGGTATATTACAGGAGTTTATTTTATACTAAATATAACAAATCATACATGAGATTAAAGGAAAGCTAACCTAGTTTTTCCTATAAGTGCTCAATGTGTGCGTCTTTAGTGATACGGGAATTGCACAGGCTGTTGCTGCCATTACTCCGGACTTGCTGCAGACAGTATGGGAAGAATTGCATTTTCGTTTGGATGTGTGCCGTATCACTAATGGCGCACACATTAAGCAAAAACTAGGTTAGTTTTCCTTCAATATCATGTATGAATTGTTATATTTAGTATAAAATAAACTCCTGTAATATATAATTAAAACTAGGACATTATTTTACGGACACTCTGTATAATAACCGCCTAATCTCGTAATCGTCAGTTGTACTGGAACAACGCAAATGTGTGTTCGTATGTCATCAAATCAATTCTTGTATTGAAAAAGCCCCATACGTTGTATCGTTGCTATGTTTACATAATACAGGGTGGCCCAGCGGGTAGTGTTTGAAACAAATGAAAAAATAAAAACAAATAAGAGACATGAGAATAATTTAATGACGTTTATTGAATGGACATATTGGGCAATTTATGATAAAGAGGTTCGAAGTGCCCGCCATCTTTAACAAGGACAGTAGTTAGGCGGTTCTCGAATCCAACCATACTCCATATTACTTACCCATACCTTCCTCCTTCCTCCATACTCCTGCCATACTCCTTTTGTTTGGGCCAATTCTTTTGTGGAACTTCTCACAAAAGCTAAAAAAAGCTTTCCACAAAAAGAATTGGTCAAACAAAAGGAGTATGGAGGAAGAAGGAAGGTATTTGTAAGGAGTATGGAGTATGGTTGTATTCGAGAACCGCCTAACTGCTGACCTTGTTAAAGATGGCGGGCACTTCGATCCTCTTTATCATAAATTGCCCAATATGTCCATTCAATAAACGTCATTCAATTCTTCTCATGTCTCTTATTTGTTTTTATTTTTTCATTTGTTTCAAACACTACCCGCTGGGCCACCCTGTATAAGCGCTCCCCTTGTTCTGTTTGAACTTAAGTATTTTCTGTGTGTACGTGTGTTAAAGATAGTACTGTAAAAATAAGAGAACAAATATATAAACATTGTAATTGAAGAGCTCAGTGGAAGAACATGGTAAGTGACAAAAATATAAAAACTAGAAAATTAGCTTTAAAGATTTTAGTTTGCAGTTGTATCCGTTAAAAACGGTACAAATCTATGCTTTGCTTAAAATTCATGAAAAAGGGGAAACTTGTTATTTTTAAAGCAATTCAATGTTCATTGGCACATATATCTCAACTTTTTTTTTTACAATGTCTCATTGCACGTAATTCTCTTACTCTCACTAACTAACTCTAACTAAACTCTTCAATTGTCATAACTTTTTCAGAGGATATCCACAACTTTGTGCATGATACATGAAGGTACGAGGGCTGTTTTTTTTCAACCTCCGATGGGCTGTAACAAAAAGACGGGTCAAAATACAAAAAAGATTTTTTTTACCTAAGGTAATGTACAATACTGCTTATTTCTCCACATAATCATCTTGGCGATTAAGGCATTTGTTATACCTGTAAACAAGCTTTGAAATACCCTCTCCATAAAATGTAGCCGCCAATGATTGGGAGAGAGTTGTGACGGTTTCGTTTAAAAAAACAAAATTTGGAAGCTTTACGTCAATTTTTTTCTGTCCTCCTCCATAATTCACTTATGGTGAACCTTTGAGTTTCCCTAAACACTTGGCCAACTCGCTGAACAATACCGTCTGTAAGGACAGACTTGCTTCCTTGGTCCCCTTCTTCATGAACATCAGTATTGTTCAGCGAGTTGACCAAGTGTTTAGGGAACTCGAAGGTTTACCATAAGGGAATTATTGATATGCATAGTGGCTTGGATTGTTGCGCTTCCAAGTTGACGTGGAGCTCAAAGAAACCGTCAGAACTCCCTTCAAATCATTGGCGGCTACATTTTATGAAGAGTGTATTTCAAAGCTTGTTTACAGATATGACAAATCCTTTAATCGTCAAGGTGATTATATGGAGAAAAATGCAGTATTGTACTTCACTTTTGGTAAAAAAAATCTTTTTTGTATCTTGGCACGTCTTTTTGTTACAGCCCATCGGAGGTTGAAAAAAAAAAACAGCCCTCGTACATGCAGAAAACAACGTTGGTTTTTATCGCAAAATTGCTTTATTATGTAAAAATTGATATGATTCGGAGACGCGCGGGTGCTACTTCATAAGAATAAATAAACAAATCTGACTGAAAATAAAAACAAGCGAGTGATGGTAGGCAAAATATGATATGCGGAAAGAGTGGATTGGTTGGGTGAGGTGAGTGTGTGATAGTTAAAAAAAACGGGGGGGTTGGGTTGAGAGTGAGGGCGAGAGATATTCGATTGTGTGGAGATTGCACACGTGGCAGATACGTAAGGTTGTACTTCCACACAGAAGAAAAGCGTATCTCTCTTCTAAGGGGATCGTTAACAACAGATAAGGTTTCTATTGAGTGTCTCAGAACATTACTTTAACCATAATCCTACTTTCATGTTCTGGTTCTAAGCGTGTTCTGGTATTTAACATTTTGTAACTGTATATTAGAGTTAAAACTAAGCAATATAGTTTTTCCCTTTTATTAAAAATTCAAACCGTCTATACATACGACAGCAGAACAGAACGATCTTAGTTCATTATTTTAGTCGCCATCATGGTTTAGTGACGAGGAGAGAGGTTCGCAAACCATGGTACGCAGAAGCCAAGCTTTTCGGGAATTTTCTATCTGTACGTATGATCTGTACGGTGAAAAGTCCACGCTGCTAGATATTCGTGCATAGAAGATTTAACTAATTTATTGCTGTTTTAAGTATATGACTGACTTCGCAGAAATCAAGTTTGCCAATTCTCGAAGGGTTACCAAAATTGAGGCAAAGGTTAACATACTTAAATAATGCTCCTTGATCCATACTTAAATAATGCCTTGCATAATATTTACGTATTGAAATCTGAAGATATCCATGCCACCGGAAGCAATATTTATTTGGAACTTGGAACTTCTGTTAAAACGGGTGCTTCTGAAAGTGAAGCAATTGTATGATGCATGCCTAGTTATTGAAAATATTAAAATAAACATATCCCGGATTGAATATTTTGTTTGTGCCATATCATTTTCTTTTTCTTGTTTGCTTAGCTTTTCAGAATATCGGGCAAAAAGAATCGTCGAAAGTGAATATCTTTTCTCATCTATTTTTTCAACATTATTTCAAATTCAACCTTTTAAGGATTTTTAGGGAAGACAAACAAGAAGAAAAAAAAAGAAATACCACGATCTCTACGATTCTGGCAACATACATAGAATCGTCTGTTTTAAGGTCGGGAATGGGATTTTCGTCACTTTTTTTTTTCCTTCTCTTTTTTTTTTTCTTTCTACCTTTTGTAGATTCGCATTGGATTAAATGAAATGTTTTCTGTTTAAATTATTGAACTTTTTTTTTAAGAAATCGATTTCGACTGAATGGTTGAAGGATACTTTATCCCATGTTCTTTTGTCATCGACTATTAGGTAAATGAAGTGGTGTAAGAAAGTATTCTTAAGAAGATAATTTTTAGAGTTATATACAAACAACAGCTTTTGCATTCAAGATTTTGTAATGGATTTTTTTAGGAATTCCGGGAAACATATAATTGATTATAATTTTTGATAATTTGTTTTAAGTAAACGTAAACACTTATGCATATTAACAACTTACGTATTATATTACTGTGGCGATTATTAAAAAAATTGGTTTGTTCACGTGACGTAATATTTATTTCTTGCTTTCCTACTTTGATTTTATTGGTGGTTTCGGTTACTAGGGTATGAACAATTAAGATCTGCCCACCGTATTGATTAACGTATAGAGATTTACTTTCATTGAAGTGAAACTGTTGCCACTTAAGATGTGAAACATGCCCAATGTGTAAAAAATATTTTATTCAATTTCAAAATTAATAATATTCTGCTTTGATAATCGTTATTCTCAATATATTTTTTAGAATAAATTTTATATTTTTTAGATATTCTAAATTTTTCCCAAAGTATATTTTGATTTTTTTTAATTAGATAAGAGATCAAAGAATTGTAATCAAATGTCAGAAATTCGGGGAATTTAATCTTAAATTGGTTTTCTAATATGTTTAGTCAAAAGCGTACAGTTTCTATTTGGAAAAGAAAAATATTATAAAAACTTAAATTTAAAAAAAATGAATAGAGCAAATATGTTATTTACTTATACAAAAGAAGATGAAATTAATTGTTTTGGAAAGAAAATTTCAGAAATATTTTGGTTAAATTTTTAAAACTTCGAAAAAAGATTAATATCTTGTTGTTTCGAAATTCCCTTTTATTTTATTTTTTCCAATTATTTTAAAGGATTTTTTAAATTAAATTTTTTTTTTTTATTTTAAGACATATAAATAAAGTTGAAATAAATATATATATTTTACTTTATCGAGCACCCTTTGGGGACGTTTTGAAAAGGTATTTTGAATTTTGGTTAAGTCATTTAGAAATTGAAAAAATGAAAAAAAGGGAAGTAAAAAATTACAAAATTTTTAAAAATTAGTGATTCATGAGACGACTTAGAAATTTACCAGCGGTCTTTTGAAACCTGATAGATATCGGATACTGTAAAAAGAACACCTCAGAAACTTGACTGGGAAAATTTTGGGCAGTTCCCCCCAATTTTTACCAGTAACTGCCTTATAAAATTGCGCAACTTTCCTTAAAATTAAAAACAATTCCACTTTAAAGCCATTTAACTTCCCTAAAATATTTAAAAAATTTTTTATTGCATGCATTTTTAAAGTAAAAAGGGATGACTTTCTTAACTTAGTGCTGTTTGCTGTGGAGTTCGATCCAAAAAATTTTGGGCCCATTCATCAAACGCTTCAGGATTGAGAGCCCATACACCACTGTTTTTTTTTTTAAAAAATCAAATGTTAGTTCGTTGTATTTTTTATTTTGAAAAATAGATGTAATGTTTCATTTATATTTAAGTATTTTAAGGGGTTTCTTTTTTAACATTTAAGCATTTACTAATGAATAATGAGGACTTATGCTAACATTTAATTAGTTTAGTTATTTTTCCCAAAAGGGGGTTTGGGAAACTTTAATGATGTATGTTCATAGAAATGTTTTATTTTTTCTAAATGTGAGCAATATCACCCTTTATTCTTTGAAGAATAAAAAATTTGTCAAACGGCGATAAGAAACTGATTCATACTGATAGAAAAGTTTAGGGTGGAGCAAGCACATGTTTCCTTCTACTAAAATGTGTTCCTAAAAATATCTGTTATTAAAGAAATATGCATTACCTTTTTTTGTTATTGTTTTGAAAATTTGAGAAAAAAACACGTAGGTGATATTATTAATATTCCAAGAGAGCTTGGCGGATATTTAAGAAGTATATGGGTTTTATACATGATTGGGGTTATTATTTAAAAAAAATTGATTTGTCATAAAACCATGTTTAAAAAAGCAAAAATGATTTTATGAGGTAGCTCTAAGGGCCAAAAAAAACGTTCACCATCTTAAGATATATATGTGAAATAAATATCTACATTCTGTATGTAATGCCTTTTACTGGAGCAGCATTCATTCTAAATCCAAAATGATCGGATAGATGACGTCAAAAATTTTTTCATTCGGATCCGAGATCAAGTAGCGAGGACCATAAATTATGATTTGGTACGACATATATTTTCATAAAGACCAGAAAAATATCATTTTGAATAAAAAAAAATCATTCTAGTGGTAGATTATAAAAAAAAAACAATTTGAGTTACCATTGCTCAGTCGTATTATTTTGTACTGTTTTTTTAATTAAGAATTATTATTTTAGAAATGTTAAATTCTTTGAATAATCCACTTATTACATGAATTAATAAATAATTTTTGTTGGGGAGGAAGGATGGTAAAAAAAAAAAAATTATAACAGGCGAAATTTATTATTGTAAAATTTCGCATTATAGGTACCAGAACAATTTAATCTTATTTTTAATAGGATTAATAATATTAATATATACTTAGTTTAAATGAAATTACAATTATAATAATTTAATAAAATTTTTATTTTTCCATAAAGGTTATTGTTATTTTTTAAATAAAGGCGATTAATTTTACTTAAAATAAAAAAAAAAACAATTATTTTACCAAACCTTAAAAAAACTTTAAAGCAATGATGTTTTGGGGGTAGGGTTTCCAAGAAGGAAGGTTTTTTCCCTCTGAACTTATATTAAAAAATGAGTCGTTAAGGGTTTTTTTTATGATAAACGAAGCGAAATCACAGGGGTTTTTAAATATTTTGTGTTAAATTATAAATTGATAATTTAAAATATAATCGAAAAAATTTCAAAAATTGAGTTTTAAAGGGAAACCCGTAAGTCAGCTTATTTATTAAATAAAAATGTGCTTGTAAAAAATTTAAACGGCCGGATAAATGGGGCTTAGATTATTTTTTTCCCCATTGGATTAACAAAAGACGGGATACTCTGAAAATGTACCCCTTTGAAGAGAATAATCTCGAAAAAAAATATTGATAAAGTTTTTGAAACTTTTGATTTGGTTGATATTTATTTACATACTAATTGAAACTTCCTCGGTTCAAAGATCATACAATAATTTTTTTCATTTAAAATTTAACTTTCGCGGAATAACTAAAATTGGCCCCGGACCCCCATGAATTTAGGTATTTTGTATGAAACTTTTAAAAAAAAAAAACTGAAAAAATTTTTGTATATAAAGGGGGAATAGCGAAATAAAAATCAGACTATGGGGGAATTCGGTTTTAACAACCCCTTTATAAAACGATCCCCCTTTTTTTTTTTTTTCATGGCTGTTTCGGTTTTTAATTTCCGGAATTTTTTAATCTTAAAAATATCTGCGAAAAAATTTGGTTTTTGAACAGTTTTTATAAAAAAAAAGGTTTTTGGTTACCATATCGCTGAAAAAAACTTTTAAAAAATATACATAGTGAGGAGTTATGGGGGAATCAATTTAAGTCAAATTTTAAAAAGTGTGTAAGTTTTAATTTTCGAAAATTTTTAAAAAAAATTTTTTCTTTAAAAATTTGGGGCCTATTTTGATAAAAATTTTTTTATAATAAGAGTAGTCCGTTTTAAAATCATCCCCCCGTAAATTAAAGAAAAATTTTTTTCCTTGTTATTACTTTTAAAAATTAAATTTTAATAGGTTTTTCTAAGCCCCCACACCCGGAAAAAAAAAGGGGGTTTAGGTTAACCAGAAAAACCCAAATTTAAAAAAACCGTACCAAATTATTTGGTCGATATGAGTTGTAGGTTTTGTAAAACGTTACCAAAATGATTTTGGAAAAAAAAAATTTTGGACCAAGCTACTTTTAATTTTTTTACAAATACTAAAAAATTTTTAATATCAAAGATTTGGTTTCTTATAAAAACCGTACAAACAGGGGAAAAATATCTTCTTTTAAATTCCCAAAAAAATTTGTTTTTTAAGGCCAAAAATTTGGTCGAATTTCCAAATGAACAAAAGTTTGGGTATATATTACCAAATTTTTTTATCGAATACCAAATTTTGGAAAAAAAAATTCCAAAACCAATTAAAAAAAATTTTTTATTTTACAAATTTTTTTATTAGTACCAAATTTGGGAATTTCCAAACGTTTTTAAGAGTTAATTTCCAAATTTTGTTGTAAATCCAAAATAAAAAAAAGTAAAAAATTTTTTTTTTTTAAAAAATTTTTATCTGCCCCCCCCTTGGGGGCGGAAAAAAAAAAAAAACCCAAAAAGTTTTAAAAAGGGGAAAAAAATTTTATTTGCCCATAATAAGATACTAAAAAAAAAGTACTAAAAGGTCAAAGTCAAAAAAGTATTTATTTCAAAGATTAAATACAAAGATACTAAAAGAAATGTCTTACATAAAAAATATATTTTTTTTAAATTAGACATTTGACCTGAAATATTGTCTTCGGTACCAATTCAGCACATAAATCAGGAGTTAAGGACTTAAGAGACTCTTCATCCACATATTCATCTAAAAGCAAAACAACAACAAAAATCAGTTTCGATTTCGTAATATACAATGTAAAAATTAAATATAATTTTAATCTTGATTCATTGTTATATTTAGTAATCTCTATGAAAACTTTTAATATAAAAAAATAATAAAGCTGTTCAAAAATATAATCATCAAGAGCATCTTAAAAACTGAAGTATATAATAATTAAGTTTAAATGAAACACAAAATTGCTTTTGTCAAATTATAGGTAAATTGACTATTTTTATGCAATAATTTAGTACAATTTGCAAAAATTAAATTTCGTAAGAGTCACAAAATCTTTTGAATTCCAACACAAGCGAAAATATTTTTGTTTAGGAAATTCATTTTAAAAATTAAATTGTAGTCTGAATATTTTTTCAACCCTGGCAATATAAAATTTAAAAGAACTAAAATTTTACATTAAAATGATTAATATATTGGAGTTTTCAAATGCCAAATATATACTGACAGAGAAATGTATAAAGAGTGGAATACATAAATTAAACATCAATAAATTCTTTAAAATTTAAAACGGAACTGCATACCTGCAGCATTCCTTAGAGGCATGTCCGTAGTCTCTTTGGCGGGGGGGGGCGATTATTTACCAATTATATTGCGATTATTTCCCAATCACTCAAAAATTTCGATTGCCAATAATTCTTATTTTCAATCGGCCGATCGATGGAGAAAAAATCAAATACCAAAGTCGGTCATTTTGTGGTAAATCAAACAAAAAATACGATTTCACCGCAAACCTTTCCGAATTTAAAAACTTCTTTAGTTTCAATTAAAAACACAATAAAATTCACTCAGCAACAAAAAAATTCCAAAGTAGCGGGCCTTGGCGCCACGGATCGTAATTTTTTAAAGTAACAAAGTACCTAAAATTTTGTTGACTGATCTATCCTGAACTAAAAAAGAAACGAAACCCTGATCATACGACGATTACGCTGCGAACCCGTAAATATTGCGAGGAGTTTGTGGTTTGGTTAAGCGATTTTTTTCAAAAAGAAAACTTTAAAAAAAAAACTAGATCCTACTGCGATTACGTTTACTACTGTAACTAGCAAATATTACTAGGCGATGCGGCTGGTTGAAAAATCTGATCACAAGTAGAACTTTAAAAAGAACACTAACCTTCTGAGATTACGCTTCTAACGAGCAAATATTACTGGGCGCTGAGGCTAGTTGATAAATCCGATCTCATCATAACTAGAACTATAAAAAGAACACTAACCTTCTGCTATTACGCGGCTACTTAGCAAATGTTACAAGTCGTCGTGGGTAGGTTTACTTTCCGCACGAATAAGAAAAATACTTTGATCCGCATTGGGCATTTTATTTCCGCAATGAAATATACATCGTTTAGATTTTTTTTTTTAAATCCCATTAAAATCAGCCTTGTTTTTCTAGGCCGACGAACGATTGATTCATTAAATGCTAAAAAATTACTAATACCAAGGCGAAACAAATCTCCAAAATAAATTTTGTATTTTTGATCAAAGCTTATCCGTAGTTTTGACTGTGTTTCCGTAACTCCGTAGTTTGATACCCTCGTCCGTAGAAACTACGGACAATCCGTAGTAGTTGGCAGGTATGCGGAAGAAACCGAACAAAGGAAAAAATACGAGACACGCCGACTTTAAACCTAATGGCGTATTAAATATATATATAACTATAATAATATATTTAAAAATAGGTATATTGAGATAAAACATTCAATAGCAAACTATAAATATAACAAATGATTATGAAAATGGAAATCTGAAAATATAAGAAACATCTTACGTTTCGAAGCACATGGAAAGTAGTGTACAGAGTATATTAATCTGATATGACTAACTTAAAATTAGAAAAGTTTAAAATATATTTAGCTAATATAAGCTACACATTTCAGTATTCTACCTAAATTTACACATTTTAAAACACAATAAATTATCTCTTACCTTGAAACTTTTGTATGAGAAAATCCCCAAGCTTTTAGTAAATTCGCACACCCTGCGTCCGCCATTGTAAATGTTGTTTATTGCCGCCAAACACCCAGGATTCCAAGCTGCCAGCCAATCGGAGCGGTCTAGATTTTGAGCAAAGGATTTTGCTAGGGAGTAGCAAATGTTTTTGTTAATCGCGAGCATAATTTGGTAACCGCAAGTAAATACTGATCACCAAATATATTTGGTAACGGTTACATACCTTTTTTTTCCGTGTAAAAACATGTTATATTTAGTACTACAAGCATAATATAGTTCAGAAACAGTCAAGCAAGACATCATAATAACATCCATGGACAACTGATCATGTCTGTAGACACACAGAGTCCACGGACGTGACAAATTACATGTCTCATCCTTGTAAAACATGGTATGTTCATATTTGAAACATGAGTTTAAAAAATTAAGCTCATTGTATCTAATGTTACACATGATTAAGTAAGAATAGACATTTGATTAGCTTACCTAAGTTATTTCTTAGCGACAGACGTGATGCACCCATATCTTGAACTTTCACTAAATCTTAAGTTAAATGAACAAGGAAATGACTTAAGAACTAAAAACAAAATGATTTTTTCATTTAGTTATGTAATATGGCTGCCAATGAAACTAAAATGACATAGACACTGCATTGTACTGCCAGCCATTGAATTCAAAACAAGTTTTTGTTCATGTCCACGGACGTGACTTCAGTCATTGGGGACAAGCATTAAATAATTAGTAAAATAAATACAAATTTATAAATAAAGATAAAAATGCATTAATATTTTCCAAAAATGTTCCTTTCTTTAATTCTCTATTTTAAAAAGGGAATTCATATCTTATAAGTTAGATATAAACTGCCAAACTCATGAAATTGAGGGTTGAGACACACCACGGACATGACATGTCACGCTCTGTGGACTAAAAAGAACTAAAATAAAAAAGAAAATATTGTATAATTCTTTCTGTTTTATACTCTATAAACTGTATTCTCGAATTTTTCCTAAGTTACTTTGCTTTTAAAAGCCTATATTACTTTAAAAACTGGCGGGGCCAAGAATGGTTCGCTTGCAATTGAACCAGATGCACTTTGGTTTGGAAACCCATGGTCATTCGGGCTCATTCGCTCTTAATTGTTGAGTAATTTTGTGCGAGTCATTGACATCAATTCTGATTTCATGAATTTATCATTTCTGAAGAATTGTTTATAGAGATACTAATACTATCATCATTACATATACTTTTTATCCATTTTGTTGTTCTTTTTTGAAGAAATCAGTAAAACTTCTAACTTTCTTTTTTTTATCCTGTTCTTATTTATACATTCTGATAACTAAAGTTTACAAGCTGAAACTGCTCAAAGGTTGTAACCAAGTGC
Organism: Oedothorax gibbosus; assembly: GCA_019343175.1. NCBI lineage: Eukaryota > Metazoa > Arthropoda > Arachnida > Araneae > Linyphiidae > Oedothorax > Oedothorax gibbosus. Next base: position 12,598 of record JAFNEN010003873.1, read on the forward strand.
TGCACTTCTTGTTGTTCGACTTCCAGTATAGAAAATTTTATCCAACCTGAGTAACAAATTAGATAAAATGTAAACATGGTGAAAATAGATGTAGTGTCTCTACAGGTAATTAGTTCGAATGTGATAAATAGAGCAAATAACTCAACAATTAAGTTAAAGTGATTCCATTCAAGAGAACAAATTTATGTTTTGCGATATCAATCGAACAGTTAATGAGTACTTTTTTCTGGGTCCTACAAACAGCACTTGTTTCGCAATGAGAGATGTCATTTCATGAGCAGTATGAAATTATCAAGTCATTATTATATAATATGTTAAAACAGTGACTTCGTTCAAATGAATTTAAATGTCATATTTTCATAAACAATAGTAAAAAAAGATTTTAAAAATATACATATTTTTTAAGCCATAAAACACACGTTCAGCGCAAAGCATAGAGTGTGTATATAAAAGTGAAAAATGCTAAAATAGGTCTGTGAATAAAATTTGTTTCAGCAATATTTAAGGCATATTCTTCAGCTAATTTTACAACTTCATTTCTGGCACAAGGAGTTAATGATCTTGAAAGTTGTGCAATTTCAGATTTCATGCAATTTCAAAGTAAAATATTTCTTTCACACATTTTTTCCAAAAGTCAACCTTACATATGCCTTGGGGAATATAAAGCTAGTTCTGTATAAAAGCATTTCCTGCTGAAACGATCTATTCTAATTCCTTCCTTGAATGATTTCTATCAATTTCATAGTGGGGTCTTTCCTAGCGAGATATGGAAGTCTAGATCTATTCATCATCCATCCCCCAAGCTATGGCATGTCGGGAAGGAAATTGGGCCCATTCCTATACCTTAAATATATGCGCGGCAGAAGAAAAAAAATCCTATGATATTTTTTTAGGTGGGAGGGAAAACTGTCAGCTCGTGTTCCAGAAAAATACCGTAAAATTTATGACGAGAATATGGTTATTTCATACGATTAATTTTTAATTTTTAAGCAAAGTGGTTTTTTTAACAGACGAATTATCAAGATAAAACGAAAATTTACTTCCTCCAGTCACCAGCGAGGATGCTAACTCCAGTACTAACAAAGATTAACAAAGTACCTAACCGGATTTGAACAATGAACCTTCAGATCTCCAATCCAACGCTCCCCCAACTAGGCTATTTCTTCACGCAGATATTATCTAACAGTTAAAATGTCTCTTCGTTTGCAGTCTAATATTCTTCAAGCAAGTAAAAAAGAAAAAAGTTTTTTTTTTACTTAAAACAGTTTATATTTACAGAAAAAAACGTTAAAAGAAAATAACAGAATTTTTCTGTAAATAAATGGTATTTTTCTGTAAAATTAACAGATTATTTTTACAGTGTGATATATTACTTTTGAAATCACACTATCTGGAAAAGTACTGCTTTTAATTCTAAACATTTATCCCCCTTTATGAAAGTAGTAATAACAATAAAATAAATTGGGTGTGAAAAAAATTTAAGGGGTGCATTGAAAATGCACTGATATATGCTTCAATGTTTAAAGAATACTTTTTATTTTTATTAAAGCGGACATCAACACTTTACTCTATCAAAGCTATTTACTGTATCATTGTTTTTCATTCATATTTGAAACCTCAAAAGTGGTGTGGCCTCTGTATGATTTTACATACATATTTAACAAATCCATAATTTACTAACGAATCCAACTAGAGCATAATTTCCCCACAAATGAACTTTTTACACTCGTCATTTCGATCGAAAATGTAAATTTGGTTAATTGAATATTCATCAGCTATATATTTCTTCAAACAGTCGTGGACAAGGGCCACGTAATTTCGTGGTCCTAGATAGTACGACATTTCATGTCGACCCTCCACCCCTTATAGGTGCATACCTTTTAACCAAAACCGCACCCGTTACAGCGCGCAGACTACTAGCGTAATGGTCTGCGATCCAAACCTCTAGGGCATCCGGGCACCTTAAGAATTTTGCGTTGAATTCCTTCTTACTTTACATTCGCTTTTTGAGAAGAGAATAAAATTGATAAGAATAGATTGTTTCAGATGACATAAGTTTCCTATTTTCATTCTTGGGCTTCTACGATTTCATTGGTTGTTTCGGTTTTACCCTAAATGCGAGGTAAAAACCGCGGATATTTAGCATTTATTATATATTTTAGTGTGGCATTTTTTAGTATGTAGACGAAACTATTCTACAGATTACAGTACAATAGATTACATTACGAAACAAGAAGTTCATAAAGAACTAAAATAGCCTACTTTCCTGTTACTTAAATACTTACTGAAGTTCTAATCGGGAAAAAAACTAGGTTCCTAAAGTAAATATCATCAACAGCCGTTTCTACACTAGATTTATACACATTAGAAAAAAAAATCGAAACACAGCACCCAGCTATAATTTAAACTTCTAAAAGCCAAAATCAACTATTTTCCTTAATATTCGTTCGCAAATTAATTAAATATTATTTATCATCTGCTCGTGATTTATTTGTAGTTCGAAGAATAAATATTTATTAATAACAAAAGTAATGAAACTACTCCGAACTGCATTAAAAAACAAGAAATGTAAATTAAAACTAAGCATAATTGCATGCAAAAGTATGCCTTGCCGCTTCTTGGTAGATAATTAATGAATAATCAAAGAATCAAATTGTTCTACATTTTATGACGTCATTCCAAACTGATTCATGAAATTATTATTTTGCTTCAAATATGTTTAAATAAAGTTTCTCATGCCATTGTTGATTTGGCAACAGTGATTTAAATGACTCAAAATTGAATTTTAATGCTAATTCAATGGGAAATTCGCCGACAGATAGTAGATTTATGTCCGTCCGGACGTACAGACAGACGGACAAAAAGTATGAAAGTTGGGTATCTGAGGTCATAGCTTTCTAACAAAAAAAGAATTTTTAAGATCCGATGATTAGAACCGATTTTGGAAGGGGGGTACAGACAGACAGACAAACGGACAGACAGGCGGACAGACAGACGGACAGACATACGAACAGACAGACAGATGGACAGACAGACAGATGGACATCAACCGCATTTCAATACCTACAGTGATTTAAATGACTCAAAATTGAATTTCAATGCTAATTCAATGGGAAATTCGCCGACAGATAGTAGATTTATGTCCGTCCGGACGTACAGACAGACGGACAAAAAGTATGAAAGTTGGGTATCTGAGGTCATAGCTTTCTAACAAAAAAAGAATTTTTAAGATCCGATTATTAGAACCGATTTTGGGAAAGGGGGGTACAGACAGACGGGACAGGCGGACAGACATACGAAAAGACAGACATACGAACAGACAGACAGATGGACAGACAGACAGTTGGACATCAACCGCATTTCAATACCTACAGTGATTTGAATGACTCAAAATTGAATTTCAATGCTAATTCAGGGGAAAATTCGCCGACAGATAGTATTTTTTGTCCGTCCGGACGTACAACAGACGGACAAAAAGTATGAAGTTGGGTATCTGGGGTTTTATAGCTTTCTAACAAAAAAAAGATTTTTAAGATCCGATGATTAGAACCGATTTTGGAAGGGTGTACGGACAGCCAGACGGACAGACGGACTCGACCGCATTTCAATACCTACTTTTTTCATTTTTTTAATTCTTTCGAATTAAAAAAAGAAAAGTAGGCTAAAAAGAATAATAAGAGAACAAAGATAGCGAAACGGGACAAAAAGACGAAATAAAATTAAAAGAAATTGCTAGAAAAATACCTGTCCAAATTTATTTAGAAATTCTATTATTTTTTTTTATTAAATTGAAAAAATATATGAAGTTATCCCAATTGACGCGAAACGTCAAAAAAGTAAACAATAAAAACTTATTTCTTTATTCTTTTAAATACTAAACTAAAATTGAAAATAAAATAACAAACTTAATAGCAAATTACCTTCAATTGGTAACTATTTTTTAAAAAAAAGTTCCATTTAATTTCATTAATTCAAGAAGTATTGCATTTTTTTAAATAAAAAATTTCAAAAAAATAAATTCCTAAAAAATGTGTTTAAGTACCATCCTTAAACTTTTAAAACTATGCATATATATGGTGTAACATATGAATTCAAACTAATACAATTACAAAACTCCTTTGATTCAGACGACCCGGTGGCGCAACGTTAGGGAGCTAGCCTTTGGAGCCTCTGGGTTCGGGCTCGAATCCCGGTAAGGCTGGATGTTTGTGTTTGTCGAGTATATGCGGGGTACGTGCTCGTTAAATATGTTTTCGTCCGAAAGTCATGTGAGCGGTCATTGGCGCATTTCCCACGGGGACAGGTCCTTTGGGGACTATTTCCCTCTGCTTCAGGGGCATATCTAAATTTGGGGGGGGGGGATAGATATGAAAAATCTGTCTTTTTGTGTGTGTGTATGTCGTTCCG
>JAFNEN010003878.1:0-10218 GCA_019343175.1 Oedothorax gibbosus
TAGGCAAGTTGTAGCCAATTGTAGTTTATGGTTTATCAGATATTGCCCATTTATTACAACCCTGTTATGACCCCTTTAACCTGGACTGGTTCTTGGTGTTGGTCTTGTAAACGGGAACACGGTGCACGGACAGCCGATTCTTATTACGCCAGTTCACCCCCCCCCCCCCCCCAAAAAAAAAAAAAAAAAAAAACTTGTAATAAATAATGTCGCCCAGTGAAAAATTCTTAAAAAAATTCACTGCAAAACTGAATTAATTTTAAAAAAATTCCTAGCTACAAATGTTTTGTACTTATTATAAGTATTTTATTTTCATTGTCGTACACGTGGCAATAAAAACATTCAGAAATAAAAACTGAATTTATTATTGAAACTAAAACCCCCCCCCCCAAAAACACCTGAAATATTTTGTGTAACGTAATTTTGCCATTCATAAAACCCAATAGAAATTTGTCCGACAGCTTGATTTTTGATGACGGAACTCTTATATTAGAATATTTATTATACGACGAGTCCCATTATATTGTAACACCATAGCCAAAATACTACACGCTGTTAATGTTAAGCCTAACTGCACCTTCAATTTTTCCTTTTGCCAAAATATAAACAAAAAATTCACGTTTGTACGAAGCTTATATATATGTGCATTCATTTATTAACTATTAGTAATTTTAGTAAAATATAAATTATTTGTTTTATAATCATTACACAATTGAAAATCTACGCGTTTCTTATACATTCAGGTTCTTGGCATTTGAGTAATATTTTTGTAGCATTGCTATAAGAAATTCATGACCTATAAAATATGCCCAACATATTGGTATTGCAATGATTGATGCTTTAGTATACATTACATTACTTTAAAATATAGACGACGTATTGTTTATGTTGTGTTCCCATAGGCTGGCCATAGATTTATATTACCATACCATAAGCATATGATGTGTTTCCATAGCCTTGCCATATGTGCAGGGTAGTTTTACCAAGCTCGATATAACCCTAAGGCAGTTATGGCACTTTACCATATAGACGACGCATGTTATTATGTTCCCATAAGCTTGCCATAGATATATATATATTGCCTTACCATAAGCTTATGGTGTGTTTCCATAGACTTGCCATAGGTGTATGGAACTTTACCATAAGCTTCCCCATAAACCTATGGCATATTCCCATAACCATGCCATAAATCTATGGTGTGTTCCCATAAGTTTGCCATAACCTATGGCATATTCCCATAACCATGCATAAATCTATGGGTGTTCCCATAAGTTTGCCATATGTATATGGTACATTTCCATAAGAGAACCATAGCTTATGGTACATTGCCATACGATTACCATAAAAATCTTATGGTTACCAAGATTCCCATAAGGTTTTCTTTTTTCCTAAGGGATTCCAGTTTGTCATCTCTATAACTATCAAGGCACTTATTTTTTTTGTTACATCTTTGCATCAGGATCAAGAAACTAATTTCTTCTAATGACTGAAAATATTTTCCAAGTCAAATCATTTAAAATGAACTGTTCCAGTTGCCATCTCCTAAATTATCGAGCCCCGGCAACCCATCGAGCTGTGGAAAACACCAAGTTTTCAGTTCGATAAATTGCTTCGATGAAATAATTTATTAACAGAATTAAAATTCAGGGGTTTGTACCCACTACGATTTTCATACTGCCACATACGGTAAAATATACAATAAACCAATGCATCAACTTCCGTGAGTAGTCAAAAAGTAATCGCCCCCTAGAATTTTAAATCGCCCCTCTATAAGGGGGTGGGGGGGGGGGTTGTAAACCCCAGTCCCTGAGTTTATCTTTAGTTTGATACTGCTGCAATGTAGCGTATCATAATACTGTGTGACGGTGTGTGATGTACTTTGGATATACAGATGGACGGCAGTGTTATTATACGTTGTACTTTTCTTATAAACAAAATGCGAAAGTTAAAATATTAACATATTTATTGGTTGTTGTTACTCATAAAAAAAAAAACTGAGCTGTGTAGAAACTCGTATACCAAATTTGAAGTTCGTATGCCTTTTAGTTCGATTTGTACAGTAGTTTCAGATAGACAGGGGCACAAACCCACCAAGGCAACTAAAAAAAAGACAATTTAGTATAACACAAAAAAGACATTATACAAAAAAATATCCTCGTTTCAATGACCCATTTTTCGGAATTAGCAACCTCAAAACGTGTAGAAAACACAAAATAGTATTTCGAATTTGCGACCTCATCACAAATTACTTTAATTACCTTATATTTCATATTAGGTAATTGAAAGTAAAAATACGTCTTTTTAATTAAGCTACATTTTATTATCGATCAAGATTGGTGCAAAACGCCTTTGTATTTCTTGTGTAATTCCAATTTTATTTTTCGGATACCATCCAATTTATTATTGATATCTAAGTTTTCACACGATTCCTATGTGTGCTATTTTTGTTTAGCGTAGGATAAATAATTTCAAAGTTCACATTCAGTATTACTATTGTCTGTGCATCCAATATTCTACTATTGCGAAAAAGTCATTTACTGAGAAGGTAAGAAATTGGAAACATACACATGCATGTTAGGGTGGAGCGATTTCATATGCTGAAAAATAAATATTCTTTTTTCCATATCTAATAGCATGAAAAAGTTGTATTATGATATACTGAATAAAAAGTGTAAAAACTTCAGAACTCTAGTTTAATGTCTTGAGGGTCCACAATCGGGTTTAATGTTTGAAACACACGAAAAAAATCCCCATGTTAATTTCCCATAGGAAAAGTGAGACTTATATTGGGAACCTAATATGGCTTCATTTGTACAAAAAAATATATGGTTACAAATAACAAAAAGCAATGGACTTATACCTTTGAGAATAAAATATTTTGTGTGTGTTTTTTATTAAAAAATATAGTATTTTACATAAAATTTCAAAAAGGGCGGATGCATCTCCGACAGAAAAAGTACGAATGATATTGTGATTGATGACAGATGCTGTAATCGGAGGTTCTGTCACAGTTGAAGAGCTTAGTGGAAGAACATGCTAAGTGACAAAAAGGTGAAAACGGGAAAATGAGCTTTAAAGTTTATCGTTTTCACTCAGATCTGTTGAAAACGTTACTTGTAAAGCGTAAAAAATATACTAAACTTAAAAAGTTTATGAAAAAGGGGGGGGGGAACGAAAGGGGGGTATCGTTAAAGAAGTTAGTAATATGTTCATTTACACAATTTTTTTTCAAAAAAGTCACTTAGCACATTCTTCTACTAAGCTCTTCAGTTGTGTTGGACCACAGTCGATGATGTATTCCTTGACATTGAAGTTAAACTTGGGAAGCTCAACTCTTCTTACAATTTTGCTAGTTAGCCTCATTGCTTGCTTTATCCTTCTTAAAGCCAATTCCCTCACATGTGGGAATGTGGCTTTTGTCAGTTATCATGCAGAGGATAATGTTTCGGGATGACCAAAGTATCCATTACGTCGGATTACCGGATGGATAATATTTTTGAGTTCTCGATTCAAGTATTGACATTTATTTATGGTGTCAAAGAGATGACAAACTCCATATTTTTAAGATGGCTTGTTCCTGATTTGGAACCCTTCGGAGCATACACTTTGCAAACAAACGTTGCCAATAATATGCACGCTTTTTGAAGGTGCAGGTGTTCCAACATACAGCCTTAATATTCTGTTAGCAGTTGTAGTCCACCTAGAATGACAAATGTTCCCAGGCGTCCTTTACAAAAGGTCAGTGGAACACTTTCCTGCAGAAATTCCCTTGCAAATATACATCAAATACTTTTGCTCTGTACTAAGGTCTTTTAGTAATGTTTTACAAGCGACTTGGGAAAACTACTTCAATTTTTTAAAAACTGCACATTGGAAGCTCATCACAACCAACCAGACTTTCTGATCAGACCAGAATATGCCCTGGGTCCATTTGTTAAAAAAATGTCCATGTTTAAAAAATGTTTTGTTATGCTGCACTGTTGAATGAGGTAGATTAATTACAATAGTGATTCCTTTAAGTGATTTTCTAGATTTGAGATGAAATATAATTAATTTTAATATAATAGAATAATTAATTGAGAAATTAAATACTGAAATCAAACGATTTTAGTGTGTGTTTTAATTAGAATAAAAAATAAAGTGTGAAAATGATGAATTCAAAGAAATAATGTTTTGGTGTACAAAGACATTTGTTTGCGAATTTCGTGACATTTTTCATTTATTTATTTTCTGGAAAATACTACTTGATTTTTTTTTCTTTTTAAATATTACTCAGATTTATTAAGAACTTTTCAAAGATACTGTTTAAAAAATATTCAACTGATAAAATTGTTCATTACGAAGTATATATAACACAATTTCTGCAAGTGTACGAACACTTTTGGAAGCCACTGTATATAATAAACAATAAGCATTGCACCATGCTTGGACATTTTTGTGTTGTGCCGATAATGTTAAAAACGATCTACAAACAACAAAAATAATGAGGAAACAAATAACTTACCTAGTTTATCTTCTTTTCATTCTTCTACACTTTGTTTATTTATTTTTATTAATAAAAAAACTTATAAATAATGTTATTAGAGAATTTGAAAAGTAAACAACAAGAATACAAAACGGCGGTTACAGCAAAAGGAATAGGAATACAGTTATTATCAAAATATTTTGAAATAATATACGGATTTATGGCGAAACATTCATATGTTTTGCTTTAATTATTTTTAGAGCTGTTTTTAGTTAAATTTTTCACTACAATAAACTATATGACATAAGAAACAAGTCTAGAAATACCTTTTCGATGCGGTTTGGTTTGTTTGAGAGCGCTATGCTCTGTTTATTACGACACGTACAGGGATTAAAAATAAGTTACAAATTAAAACTACAATAAATGTGTCCTAATGTAATCCTTTTGCCCTAATTATTGTTAAAAAAAAATTCGATTTGGAAGATTATTTCTTATTTTACTTTAAAAAGCATTAAATTACGAAGCCTTGTGACAGGGTTCGATAGCGTGATCTGCTATCAACGAGTAAATAGTGGTATTAACCCTTTTCCGATTTTATTAAAACACGTTTTATGCAAATAACATTTTTCGGCGAAAGTCAACGATAAAAAGCTCTCGTATAGCTCTAGTGCGACGATAATTCAAACTAAACTGCAGTGAATTTTTAAACATAGTGACTGGGCGACACTAATGTCGCCCAGTGAAAGGAAAATGTCGCCTAGTAATATGAAAATCAAATAACTGGGCGACAGTGAAATAAACCGTAAATTCTCAACAATCCCATCCGTTAAACCATTAATAGTATTTTTTAGGGAAAAATTTAAATACAAAATAGGCAAGTTGTAGCCAATTGTAGTTTATGGTTTATCAGATATTGCCCATTTATTACAACTCTGTATGACCCCTTTAACCTGGACTGGTTCTTGGTGTTGGTTCTTGTAACGGGAACACGGTGCACGGACAGCCGATTCTTATTACGCCAGCCACCCCCCCCCCCCCAAAAAAAAAAAAAAAAAAAAACTTGTAATAAATAATGTCGCCCAGTGAAAAATTCTTAAAAAATTCACTGCTAAACTGAATTAATTTTTAAAAAAATTCCTTAGCTACAAATGTTTTGTACTTATTATAAGTATTTTTATTTTCATTGTCGTACACGTGGCAATAAAAACATTCAGAAATAAAACTGAATTTATTATTGAAAACTAGAACCAAAAACACCTGAAATATTTTGTGTAACGTAATTTTGCCATTCATAAAACCCAATAGAAATTTGTCCGACAGCTTGATTTTTGATGACGAACTCTTATATTAGAATATTTATTATACGACGAGTCCCATTATATTGTAACACCATAGCCAAAATACTACACGCTGTTAATGTTAAGCCTAACTTGCACCTTCAATTTTTCCTTTGCCAAAATAAAACAAAAAATTCACGTTGTACGAAGCTTATTATATATGTGCATTCATTTATTAACTATTAGTAATTTTAGTAAAATATAAATTATTTGTTTTATAATTCATTACACAATTGAAAATCTACGCGTTCTTATACATTCAGGTTCTTGGCATTTGAGTAATATTTTTGTAGCATTGCTATAAGAAATTCATGACCTATAAAATATGCCCACACATATATGGTATATTGCAATGATTGATGCTTTAGTATACATTTACATTACTTTAAAATATAGACGACGTATTGTTATGTTGTGTTCCCATAGGCTGGCCATAGATTTATATTACCATACCATAAGCATATGATGTGTTTCCATAGCCTTGCCATATGTGCAGGGTAGTTTACCATAAGCTCGATATAACCCTAAGGCAGTTATGGCACTTTACCATATAGACGACGCATGTTTATTATGTTCCCATAAGCTTGCCATAGATATATATATTGCCTTACCATAAGCTTATGGTGTGTTTCCATAGACTTGCCATAGGTGTATGGAACTTTACCATAAGCTTGCCATAACCTATGGCATATTCCCATAACCATGCCATAAATCTATGGTGTGTTCCCATAAGTTTGCCATAACCTATGGCATATTCCCATAACCATGCCATAAATCTATGGTGTGTTCCCATAAGTTTGCCATATGTATATGGTACATTTCCATAAGAGAACCATAGCTTATGGTACATTGCCATACGATTACCATAAAAATCTTATGGTTACCATAGATTCCCATAAGGTTTTCTTTTTTCCTAAGGGATTCCAGTTTGTCATCTCTATAACTATCAAGGCACTTATTTTTTTTGTTACATCTTTGCATCAGGATCAAGAAACTAATTTCTTCTAATGACTGAAAATATTTTCCAAGTCAAATCATAAAATGAACTGTTCCAGTTTGCCATCTCTAAAATTATCGAGCCCCGGCAACCCATCGAGCTGTGGAAAACACCAAGTTTTCAGTTTCGATAAATTGCTTCGATGAAATAATTTATTAATCAGAATTAAAATTCAGGGGTTTGTACCCACTACGATTTTCATACTGCACATACGGTAAAACTATACAATAAACCAATGCATCAACTTCGTTGAGTAGTCAAATAAGTAATCGCCCCTCTAGAATTTTAAATCGCCCCTCTATAAGGGGGTGGGGGGGGGGTTGTAAACCCAGTCCCTGAGTTTATCTTTAGTTTGATACTGCTGCAATGTAGCGTATCATAATACTGTGTGACGGTGTGTGATGTACTTTTGGATATACAGATGGACGGGCAGTGTTATTATACGTTGTACTTTTCTTATAAACAAAATGCGAAAGTTAAAATATTAACATATTTATTGTTGTTGTTACTCATAAAAAAAAAAAAAAACTTGAGCTGTGTAGAAACTCGTATACCAAATTTGAAGTTCGTATGCCTTTTAGTTCGATCTGTACAGTAGTTTCAGATAGACAGGGGCACAAACCCACCAAGGCAACTAAAAAAAAGACAATTGAGTATAACACAAAAAAGACACTTATACAAAAAAATATCCTCGTTTCAATGACCCATTTTTCGGAATTAGCAACCTCCAAAACGTGTAGAAAACACCAAAATATGTATTTCGAATTTGCGACCTCATCACAACTACTTTCATTACTTTATATTTCATATTAGGTAATTGAAAGTAAAAATACGTCTTTTTTAATTAAGCTACATTTTATTATCGATCAAGATTGGTGCAAAACGCCTTTGTATTTCTTGTGTAATTCCAATTTTATTTTTCGGATACCATCCAATTTATTATTGATATCTAAGTTTTCACACGATTCCTATGTGTGCTGTTTTTGTTTAGCGTAGGATAAATAATTTTCAAAGTTCACATTCAGTATTACTATTCGTCTTGTGCATCCAATATTCTACTATTGCGAAAAAGTCATTTACTGAGAAGGTAAGAAATTGGAAACATACACATGCATGACGCATGTGGTCAGAGACGCCTTGGATTCTTCTTTCGCCTGACACACAACGCTCCAGACAAAAACCCCTTCAGCGAATTTCACCACCCTCTCCTCAAACCCCCTTCAGGGAAGCGCTGTCATAGTGGGGGGCCAATTTAGCCTGAATAGACACAGTCAATCGTATTCATTACAGCGAAAGGCGATAAACTGCATATTATGGTCCATCTGGATTTCGGAAAATCTAGAGGTTTGACTTGGAGATTCCAAATGGAGTCCTCTTAAGGATGGAGCTCGGCATATTTACCATTTCATTCAGTCATCCAGATAATTGGGTCAAGTTAACCTCAACGTCATCGACCCTGTGATTTCCGGGGGAGGGGGGGGGGATGCATACTTCGCATCCCAGAAAACATACTACTCGCAATGCTGACTTATGAGAGAACACATATCAGAGCCCTTGGCATTCGAAGAGTCATAAAAGCAAGATAATCATGTGAGACGGTTGAACAAGTTGGGATTAGAAAGTTTGATGCTCCAAAAATAAACTTCGAAGCAGACGACTACTTCGAACTAATTGACTGGTCGTCCAGCAAAGTAACTCCACCACCAATACTGAATGATGTGACTACAGAAGATTTGAAAAGTATGCTGGAAGAACCAATACCAATTGACTGGACTTTTACAAAGTTCCCTTGCCACACACAAGCTGTGGAAAGAACAGTAAAATTAGTTACGGAGGCCTCAAATAAAGTCTGTGGTCATAACAAACGGGACGGATTTATTTGCTCTACTCTGAAATCAAGAAAGGCCATGCCTGAATTTATGTGCAAGAGACAGTACAATGTACAAAACCTAAAGACCTAACAAAGCACACACTTTCATACTTTTAAATTTGAATACTTATTTCTTAATTCTTATGTCTAACATTATGCGAGTATGACATTTCTGGTTTATGTTTAATTAATCTTAATTAAATAATGAAAAAAACAGTATTTGTCGATTTTTGTGTAATTTCAGGCTCTTTGCAGAACAGAACATATTGTACGTAGGGCGTCAAATTTTGCACAGTAATTAACCATACATATGTGAAACTTTTACACACTACCGCAAAGTGCTGTGACATTTGGCTGTTTTTTTTTAATTAAAAAATTGACGATTTGACAATTTTTTTTTGAAATTTCACGTCGCTTGCCAGAACAGAAGACATTACCCTAGGGTGATGAAATTTTGAGTGGAAGTTAACCCTTTTTAAGTACTAAATGTTAATTGATTTGTAAAAAATTTGCATGGAGTGATGCAAATAAAGGTATTGATTATAAAAAACACTAAACTTTTCATTCAAGAGAAAATACTTTTAATTAATTGGGTTAAAACATGCCGTAACAGACATGACAAAATTAAGACACAGATTTTGAGTGACCATATATTATTACCATTTGCTCTTAATTGGTATGCATTTCAAGTCTAGAATTTTTTGGATATCAATATAAGATTCTGATAAGTCAAGCAGAAAGAAAAAAAATTATGAAATTTATAAATAGTAAAATATTATAAAATATTTATTAGCGTGACAGACATGCCAAGGTTTCATGACAGACATGACTTCAGGTGACATTTTATTAATTGGTAATTTAATATCAGAAATACTATTTTCTAGTTCGTTTAACGTTAGAGTGTTGACTTGGGGAGTCGGTGAATTTTCAACTGTACATAAAATATGGCCCTTAGGAAAAAATACCATAGAAAACCTTATGGGAATCTATGGTAACCATAAGATTTTTATGGTAATCGTATGGCAATGTACCATAAGCTATGGTTCTCTTATGGAAATGTACCATATACATATGGCAAACTTATGGGAACACACCATAGATTTATGGCATGGTTATGGGAATATGCCATAGGTTATGGCAAGCTTATGGTAAGTTCCATACACCTATGGCAAGTCTATGGAAACACACCATAAGCTTATGGTAAGGCATATATATATCTATGGCAAGCTTATGGGAACATAATAAACATGCGTCGTCTATATGGTAAAGTGCCATAACTGCCTTAGGGTTATATCGAGCTTATGGTAAACTACCCTTCACATATGGCAAGGCTATGGAAACACATCATATGCTTATGGTAAGGTAATATAAATCTAAGGCCAGCCTATGGGAACACAACATAACAATACGTCGTCTATATTTTAAAGTAATGTAAATGTATACTAAAGCATCAATCATTGCAATATACCATATATGTGTGGGAATATTTTATAGGTCATGAATTTCTTATAGCAATGCTACAAAAATATTACTCAAATGCCAATGAACC
>JAFNEN010003884.1:0-10456 GCA_019343175.1 Oedothorax gibbosus
TTTAATATAAACCTCCGCGGATATTTTTAAGCCTTGCAATCCGGAATTAACTTGATGGAACTTGTAAATTGCTTTATTGATTAATTGTTTTTGAAGTAGTCGCTAAACTCACAGCCAACTCAATTATAAGTTCCGGAACTGAAAGATACTTTCGATGTATTTTCCTTATATTAGGTAGTACAATTACATTTTCTAACATCAACATTCTTAATTTTAGATTTAAATTTGAATTCATTGATAGACATATTTCAGGTCTTGAGTGGAAACAGAAAGACTGTGAAATGCAATATATATATATATATATATATATTTATCGAGCTTTGAATGGGGAATCCAGATAACGGGGAAACACAGCACTAATCGGAGATTCGATCGCAGGAAATTCAGAAATGAAAGCTGGGAAAACTAACGTAACCTGGAACGAGAAAATAATCTAGAATTGTAATATAAATACAAAAGCATTAAATAATAATTCTAAATAAATAATCATTATAATTCAAACCATACAAATAAACCTTTATTTAAATAGTACTGTTTTTTAAAAATAAAAATTACCAAATTAGTCATGTAATATATACACTTAAAATGGACGCATACGGTTAGGAAATGAACTCCGTATAAAATATTGTATGCAATTTTCGGAAGAGTTAAATTATATTTAGATTACCAACTGCATTTCCTATCTAAACATAATTACTGAGATATTAATTATAACCATCCATCAAGGCAAAGCAAAATAAATCATGAAGATTCTTGATAATATATGCGCTTAACAACTTTTCACAGTTGGACCTTGGGAATTCTCTTGGTCCGTCTCTTTGGACATTGTCCTCTTGATTACTAAGCATCCCATAGAACGGACATGTGAGGATTCTGGGAGATGGCTCGACACTTTCCCGGCATCCCCATTAATTAATGTGAAACATCATCTGCATAATACATGTAGGAGAATTCATACCTTTCTATCACGCCATCGTAACACCTTCGTTTGAGACTTATGAGGGTAATGGAAATGTGATGAAGTGATTCAAATGGATATTTATTGTAGTTTACCCTCTGAGGGAGAAGCATGTTGCTGTAGTGTAAACTTGTTTTCAATACATGAAATAAAAATATATATAATTTTGACTGAAAATTTTATTATTTGTTGGGTTTTTTTCAGATGATGTAACTTTCCAGATTTCATGTTTATTCATTTATCATTTCATCCGTTGTTTCTATTTCACTCTTAAAATGATCGTGTTTGCTGTGTTCTATTTTAACTGTGTTTCTATATGTTCTATATTTTATCTGTGTTTCTATACGCTGTGTTCTATATAACTTTTTTACTTGCAACTTGATTTAATCCCTGCTGTTGATTAAATTTTTTCGGTTTAAATTTGTTTAAATACCAAGTAAGCAAACCCTTACTGAAACGTTAATGTTGTTGGAAAACTTCGGTTTAGATGATATTTTTTCTCAGGTAGAAAAATTAAGCAAAATTGTGAGACGGAAATGTAACGTGATTCACGAAAGATTAGCATACTGCTCCAAACTTTAAAATTTATTAAAATTATTAAATGTATAATATTTTTTTAAAAAGTATGTGTGGTTCTGGAAATCACGAGAGTTAGGTGACGGGTTCATAGGTATGTATGCCTCAGCAGTTAATGTAACGTAGTGTAATTTCTGTACGTATTTTGGAACGAAGTCTATTTTGTCAGGAATTTTTGCGAATATCAGTTGGGTTTTGGAGAAAACATTACGCTTTTTTATTGTATTTTGTTTTTTAATTCAAGTATGTTTATTAAAAATTTTAAAACTCTATTCTAGCGCGTCCCAAAAGTTTATAGACAGCTGTTTTTTTTATCAAGTTTAAGAGATTAAAGCCAGTGTGAATGACGAAATAATTTATGCAAATATCTAAGAGGGTATTTCAAATAATAAAACGCTCAAACAACTGTGAGAGATCATAAATTTATTTTTAAAAAATAAACTGCTAAACTAAAAACTGCTGTCCCAAAAGTTTATGGACAAAAGTTGTTAAGAGCTGTGTTTATTAATAAAAATATAAATTTGCATATTCTATTATTTGTACACGTGACGTAATAGCTTTTCTGAGATAAAAACTAGTGGGTTGTTCATTTTTTGATTGATTGCAAAGATGCCTGCCAACGTGCAATTTACGAAATATTAAATTTTACATATTCATCGTTTAAAAGCTCGTGGGATGAGAGTTGTAGATATTGCTAGAAGAATTAAGCGTAGCAAAGCTGGAATTTATCAAATTAAGCAAAAGGTGACAATTTCGAACCATAATCTCGTCCTGGAAGACCAAAAAAGCCAACAAAGAGGTAAGACAGAGAAATTGTGAGACTTTTGTTTCAACCGAAAATTTTATTTGTCTGTACGATCTACAGCCAAAGAAATTACACCTTCTGTATCAAAATCTACTGTCCACCGAAGGCTAAAAGCAAGTAAGTTTTTAAAATATCATAATATCCGACGCACGCCAAAGCTTACAAAACGCCACAAGGATGCTCGAGTTAAGTGGGCAAGAAATTACATGTATTACAAAGACGAATGGCTAAGTGTGGTTTTCAGTGACGAAAAAAAGTTTAATTTAGATGGCCCCGATGGATGGAAGTACTATTGGCACGATCTTCGGAAGGACCAAGGTCCTTTTTAAGCGGGCAACAAGTAGGGGGTTCAGTAATGGTGTGGGGACCCAGCTAAAAACAAACTGCAGAAAAGTTTTTCTGCAGTTTAGAAACTGTGGTGATTTGGCCATTTAAGCTGCAAAATTTACTTCAAAATTGCTGTAGTATTTTTGAAGTTACCGTAATTTTTTCCGGTGGCGCCATCTAGTGAAATGTTTTTAAATCTTACAAAGATAAATAAAAATAATTATCATAAAGCTGAGTTGTATATATAATATATACCCAAGTAGGAAGGCAGGAGCACGGGATTTGAACCGGTGGTATTTGTGTAGCTGTTCAGCGCGCTACCAACTGCGCTATTGGAGGTTGCATATTAGAGCGCGTTTTAAAAATATGAATGTTATCTATAACAATAAAATAAAGAGTCTGTGTGTGGGTCTGTGTGTTTGTCTTCGGATCGTAAAAACCTACTTATACTGTCCTCAGAAATTCGAAATTTTCAAGATAGATTCCCTTTAATACTAACGTGTGCACCTGAGGCTTAGATTTTTCATATTTGTTCAATTTTTAGAGAAAATTCGAATTTTCTGAAAAAAATACACCACTTTCGCTCAAATCCAATCATTTTTTCTCTTTCCTGATGCCATCAGCTGAAAAAATTAAATAAAACTTTTAACGAAAACATTTAAAATTCAAAATGTTTATTTTATTCTTTTGCCATTACTTTCAGAAACTAAGTTCATTATTTAAAAAATAATTGACATGTTTCAAGTGACGTATTACGCCAGTCTTCATTCCCGGAATTTATTGTGGGTTTATTTGATGATTTTTTCATTGATTTTTCTGTTGACTGCATGTATGCATATTTAAGCAATAAATGTATAGTTAAGCTATTACTGAACAATGATGGTTAATAAAGGCAATCGCACTAGAGCTATTAGTGTTTTATGTCTTTATTTTTTCGCCAAATACGTTGCCAAACTCGCCAAATTATTAACTAAAATTCGCCAAATAGGCAATTTCTTTTATAAATAATTTATAAGCTGGTCGGTTGTTCGAAGGACATTGTGTTAGAGCTGTATAATGGGTGTGAGTAGCTATATCTATTTTCTTGCCAAATTATTTCCCAAAACGCGCCAAATGAGCTAAAAGGTTTTATGTATTTATGAGGGAATTGTGATGGCATTTATGAGTGCATTTTACAGCGTATTTTTCATTTTGGAATTTTAAGGCAATGAAACGGGATTTTATAATTTATAACGAGCGGAAACAATAATAAGTTTATGATCCTATAACAGGGTATATGGTACACATATTTGGAATCTATTTGATATTTTTTTATTCCGTGCGAAGTACGGGTATAAGTTTGCTAGTGTCTCATAATTAGAACACACACAATTACAAACTTTGGTTTTGGATCTGATTAGTCAATAAATTTGATTCATGATTTTGCGTAAACTTTGCCTATGATTTTTATTTTTAAATATTTAAATTAGATTTAATTAATTGTTCTAAGGTGGTAATAAATAAATTGGATGCAAATTTTGAGTTAGAAAAAAATTTGTATCCTAAGAATTCCTTTAAGATTAATTTATTTTTAAATTTTCTATAAAAAGGTGAGAGCAAAGCTATTGAGCAAACTGAAATATTAAGCAAATAATTTTAAAATCTGCTTTTTTTGTTTAAAATATACTGTCTCTTTATATAGGTTTCATTATTTTCTTTCTCGCAAAATCAAATCAAAAACGTCCATGGAAATTGGAAAAAAGAATTTGAATCGCAAATTAGCTTTGATATCGTTTCTGAAATTTTAGAAGTTACAGATTAACAAAATCTAGATCTTCGATTTCAACTTAGCCAGATTACAAAAAAAAACCTCATTACTAAATTTAATGTATTAAACTCATTTTCAATTTTCCTGGAAACTTTGCCAACGCAGAAATATTTTTTTTGCAAACATTTTGTCCACGGGAAGGCACAATAAAAATTTACCCGTTTTACATGCGTAAAATATTAAGCTAATTTGCAAAAAAACTGAACATGTTTACATTAAAAATTAAATGCTTTTGCCCGAAAAATTCCAACAATTTTTAGCTGGGATACAATAACTACAAGTGTAAAATATCAAAACTAATTTTAAAAATAACGAGCAATTTTAAGATAAAGATTCACTACAAAAAAATTACAGTATTTTTGAGGTTAACCCCACACAGTATTATTTTTTAATAAATAACTTCAAATAAACTTTAGATTAGTTTTTAAAAAAATAGCTAAATACTTAAGCCAAGATGAAACTACGAAAAATCTACAGTATTTTTGCAGTTAACCAGCTTATATAATTTTTTCAATAGATCACTTCAAATCACCTTTAGATAAGTTAAAGTATTTAAAATCAAGATGGCCCTTCAAAAAATCTACAGTATTTTTGCAGTTACTAGCTCACAGTAACCTTTGAAATAAATCACTTCAAATTAACTTTAGATTTCATTGCAAAATATCCGAAGTTTTTTTACAGTCGACATTCTTCTACAGAAAATCTGTAGTTGACTGTAGAAATACTTCAAAATCACTTCACTTCTGTAGAAAAACCGCAGTTTATTTTTAGCTTTGGAGCCTTCTCCTTCAACGGAACAATTGATATTGTTATATTGAAAGGTCGGCAATATTCTGATTATTATCAAGGAATTCTTGAAGCCCACTTGCTTCCATTCGGGGAGTTGCTAGGGGGAAATAAATGGGAATATCAACAAGACAGCTACTCCATTCATGTGTCTAACTCCACTTTGCAGTGGTTTAGACGCCACAATGTTAAAGTTATGAAGTGACCAGCTTTAAGTCCTGACCTGAACCCCATGGAGAACCTCTGGGGAATACTTTCGAGGGACGTTTATGCAAATGGCTCCAATTTGCAACAGTTCAAGATCTAAAGATGCAAATTGAACAAAGTTGGTTTAATTTGAAGCCCGAAATTCTCCAAACGAAATTCCAAGATGTGTTTTAATACGTTCACGCCGGCTTAAAAGGGCGGTAGCCGGCGTAAGTAAGACGGCGCTCAAATAAATGCCGCGCTTTATCTGGCGGCGCGCGATTTATGCCTGTTCACACCTGCACACGCGCTTTATGTTTGCTCAGTAGTACAGTACAGCTCAGTAGTGCTTGAAATGTTTTAACAAATTACATAAAATAATGAATAATGATGTTATAAATAGAACAATGTAGAATTATTATGCTGATTTGTAGAATTTGAGTTATTGAACCAAACTTATGTGTATGATACGTTATTAATTATAATTGTAATTAAAAATGTTATTAATGAAAATACGATACATTTTTATTATTTTAATTTTCAGCGTCTAACAGCACAATCTAGTGCGGGCCACCGGTGGTACGCGGCACCCGATGAGACAATCTAGCGCGGGCCACCGGTGGTACGCGCCGCCCGATGAGACAATTTACTGCGGCCACCGTTGGCCCGCGCCGGCGTGAACGTGTAAGTAAGTTGCCTGATCGAGTTTTCAAGTGGTAATGAAGAACGGTTTAAAAATTTGAACAATAGTGCGAAATTAAGTGGAAAAATTGACTTGTCTATAAACTTTTGGGACACCTAATTGTAACTTTTTTTTCAATTTTCACGAAATCTGTGATTTTTATTTGTGTACATTACTAATGTTGTATTCATATTTTTGATGATTAAAATAAAAAAAATTCTTGCTAAGCGTTTTCCTATTATAAATTTAAAAAACACAGCAGTCCATAAACTTTTGGGACGCGTTGTATGTGTTTAGCGATTGAAATTGTTAATACATGATTCTTTGATTCTTAAACACCTCCTAAATAATGCATGAAAAGGATTGTATCTTTCTTCATATGAAGGGCAAGAAACCACTTTCAGATTTGGAAGATAAAAGATGTGATGTAAGTAAAGAGAATCCGATACATAGATTATATTTAGATAAATTTTATGGAGATTGATATGTGTCTGATGTAATTGTTTTGCTGTTTTTTTGATAGACACAATCATGTTTGAGAAAAAATAAAATCCTAGATTTCAAAATAAATGTGTTCAATTTTATGTTTGTGTTTCTTCTTGTTACAAATGATTTCTGGCTTCTAATTATAAATAGACTTCTAAAAAAAATTAGCTGATTTTCGAATAAAAAATACTAATTGAATTGTAAAGCTGCATTTAAATAAAACTACTAGTTTAAAATTTATAAGGATAGAGAATAGCCCGTAATAAAAAAATTAGTCGTAACTATAGCTACAGTTTTACTAATGTGTACGGTAAATAACAAATATAAAGTATTAACTAAATAATGCTACTAAAACATAATGTAAGAACTATTTTTAAAAAGTAAACATGCATTTCAAATTTAAATACATTTATAATATATAAATGTAATGTTATTAACTATTTATATGTTATTGTAAAACACTCGGTATTATTCAGTTTTCAAAAACACACTACATCCACTCGAAAGTTTATTCACACAAACTCTATATTGATGAAAACTATCAACACGATGCAGATACGGTTTTCTAAACTACGCCTAAATACATTAAATAATATCAATATTTATCCAACACGGCTTACAGTGCCATGGTAAAAGGTTAATTAATTTACCGTCAGATATCCTCCTATACACAATTGGTTGTTTCCGATGCAATCACTTCCTTGTATTAATGGACATAAATTTGTCGATTATTCACAATTGAAGCATTCAGTTCATTAATTGTTGCGTCCGGTGGGAGCTAAGTTTCACACAAATATGTAAACCGGGTAAATGTCTTTGGTGGAAGTGGCCTGTTAGTAGATTAATAGAGAATATTCTAGTCGATTTGCATTGTTTAATATCAATCAATAGACTTTAAGTTTTTTTTGCCTTTTAATATTCTGAAAGGATAAATTATTAATTTACTTGGAATGCGAACTTGAAAAATTCAATTGAGTTTCTTTAATTTAAATTAAAAATGGAATTGTTTTTTTCAATACAAATGAATTTTTGAAGCAAAATTGTGTTACCTTTTATTTTTAATGTGTTGGAAATTTTTAAATTAAACAAATTTCCCATTCAAATCAAGTTTTAAAAACAGAAAGTGTTTGGTTTTACGAGACCGTAGAGCACAATAAAATAAATTGAATGTTTATAAAAAAAACCTTATAAGTAAAACTTAGAGAATGAAAATAGTACGTAATACATGTTGGCTTTTGAAAGTTTAAATATAAATGGATTCAATATTCCGATATATGCGAGCATACTTTATTTTAATAACATTTCGAATAATGATAAATAAAGCAATTGCAAAAATTTACTTTATTTTTTTACAAAAACCAACAACTTTATGTATAATTCGCTTAGATGAATTTAAAATTAGAGTAACTATGTATTATGATATAATCTAGACAGAAATATGTATTCTTATAACAAATATGTCCTGTGATTTTATTAGTTAGAGGCTCTCGCTTAAATTATAAG
Source organism: Oedothorax gibbosus (assembly GCA_019343175.1). Lineage (NCBI taxonomy): Eukaryota > Metazoa > Arthropoda > Arachnida > Araneae > Linyphiidae > Oedothorax > Oedothorax gibbosus. Next base: position 8,117 of record JAFNEN010003884.1, read on the forward strand.
AATCTTAAAAACTTAATGTACTTTTTTCTTTCATTTATAAAATATTATTTTCTTTTCCACAAAAATACATCTCACTAGCATATATTTAAATTATCTTTTAAACTTCGCAGCATATACTTAAAAACCATGACTATAATAAATCTAAAAAAACATCATTAACATTATACTACAACTCATAAACAAACATACCCAGATATACAAAAGATCTCATTTAGCATCAACCAAATAAATCTCATATAATTATATATCCAGTGCCATTTTCAATAAACCATAGACGAAAGGACAAGGTCCTTCCTCTGCTAAAAAATAATTCTCAATATTCAAGAATGACCCCACTTCCCCAGAAGGGGACCGGGCTATAAATATTAAAACGCTTCGCGCTTCGCTCCATAATAACCGAAAAAACGATAATAACGTCTTAGAGGCTTCCTTATATCTCCGAACCCCTAGCTCGGGATGAAAGTGTCCGTTACGGTGGTTAGGTTTGGGTCGTGTAAGGAAGGGATTATATAATCTAAGTGTAGATGCGGTTTTTATTTTTTTGATTATGATGCATTTGCGGTTTAAGTATCTTGGGTTTATTTTTGTAAGGTGGTTCTTGACTAATATTTTTGTGACTTTATTGATTTTTATCACAAAAGGGTTTCATGTTCATATTATGTTAAATTAAAGTATGTATACTTTAAATAAGAAATTTAAAATTAAAATGTTTGTGGAATAACTGAAGATGTCTTATTGGGCAAGAAATTGGCGCACATCATAAATATCAAAGCACACATCAAATTTATAATAATGAGAATATAAGCTTATGTAGAATCATTCGTATTTGCTTCACGATTCTGGGTTTAATTGGGATACGTAAAATACTTTCTAATTGTTTTGTTGTTTTCTAACGTTTATTTTTCTTATTGGTCGTTTGAAAATGGTCATAAAAAATATATTGGAAGTTTTCGATTCTTTTTGCTTGGTTTTCAAAAATAGTACATCTATTATAAGCTATTATTTATTTTTGTAAAAAAGCAAAACCAATAAAAATTTAAAAAAAAACATACGCGTTAAAAGTCTTCCACTATTATGAATTCTAGCAAAAGAAGAGGGTGTTTTCTGAAATTAAATTGAGAGGTTATATGTTTTTCATTCTCTTTTAACGTGGGGTTTTCTTAGGTTTTGAAGAAATAGTTTCGTGGCAATCAAAGTTATTTTAGATATTTTTTGGGTTTTTGAAAGTATTTCATTCTTGAAAAAATTTTATTTTTATTATATTGTTTTTTTAAACTTTTCATCAAAACTTTAATATCTACGATACCACTGGCCTAAGGGTCCTGGAATATCACATCGGTCAGATTTGTTTTCGATAATTTTTGGTTTTTTATTCGCCATTTTTTTACTTAAATCCACCATAAAATTAATTTTATGAAATCTTTTAACGCAAACTACTAAAAGCTAACTAATTATGCATATGATTTCTAAACTTAGATTTTTAAAAAATCTATAATATCGGCTCTGTATCAAGAAAAAAATTAAAAAACGTTTCCATAAAAAAATATAATATATTACGAATTTTACTGTAAAAATAACGGCTTAAATAATAAAAAATTATGAAAAAAAGAATTCGAATTTTACGTTAAAAAATTTTACGAATATTTTCTTACCAAGAATACACTAACTCAAAATAAAGTTTTTGCCATAGTTCCAAAATGAAGGACCTCTTTGGGGATTTCTAAATCAGGAATAAACTTCGATCCAGAGTATTCTGATATAACCCATTTATTATGCCTCCAAACGCTGAAAGTATCCTTATAAAAGCGAACTGGTATTTTTCTAAAATAATAATTTTTTCGCTATAAGCTGCATGATTCCTTCTTATTGGGGTTTTGCTCAGATGGTAGTACAATAATTCACGACAAACTTAATATTTCGACAAATTTTTTGGGGAGTTAAAAAATGTTTTTATTAAATTTAAAATTCAAAAAAACATGACTGGTTACTTTACCTATTTAATAAGCTTTTACTAGATTAATACCATTTTTTTTAATTTCTGCAATTTAAAAAACAAATATTGAAAGTAATTTTACTTTTTATTAGGGAGACCGGGGCTAGTTTTCCACGTTTTTTCTTTTTTGATTGTATACTTTTACTTTTATTTATTTTGAAGTAAAAAGCTGCTTGTCTTCCTCCATGCTATTAAAAATTAGCATTACTACTTTTCCAAAAATTTAAATGTATGTTTGGGCAGCAAGTGGTTAAATTAACACTTGAGCTGGAAACCATTTCCCGTATGCGGGGTAAATATTCCCAGCTGCCAAAAAGTGATGGGGAAATTTAAAATATTTTTTAAAA
>JAFNEN010003885.1:0-14181 GCA_019343175.1 Oedothorax gibbosus
ATCGCGAGAAAAATGAAGAAAGTGGCTCTTATTAATTCTATTGCCAAAGAGTATTTTGTTTAGCCGTTTGCCGAACTTTTGATATAGGTAGAAGAAATATGTCATACTGAATTAGGAGAAAAACTATTTAAATGACTTTTCTAAAGAACTATGAGAAAACTCGTCTAGAGTAATTTGAAAGAGTAGTTTCAAAGAATTTGAGCATTTAAATTTGAGGAAATATAACTTTTATAAATTTAATGTAAGGGGAAATCGAGGGACTTGGCCCATAAGGATGCTTGACAAGAGACCTCTTTTCCGTAATTAAAATAAGTTTTGCGAGATGGAAATGGCATCACATGTTTCCTTTATGTTAGCTGATTTTATGGGGAAATTGATTTTTTTTAATATTTGACAAAATGCATTTTCATATTCCAAAATTAATTTTTTGTGCTGTAAAATATTTTTAATTTAAATTTAAGCTTTTTGAAAAAATAGTTTACCTTAGGTAGCCTAATACAAAGATTCAAAAGATAAAAAAAATTTGAAAGTAGTTCTTATAAGTTGTTGCGGCTTCGGCTATCTTGACAAAGAAAACTAAATGCACAAATAACGGCATTCAGTTTCTGCAACCTTTTAAATAAAGAAAGCGAGCTATTTGAGAAGGGATAAATGAAAGTATTAGAAAAGTTTTGGAAAGATTTACATTTAACTTATAAAAAATAAATTTTACAAATAATCTACTCATTACCACTCAATATTCAACCAACAACATGAATATTTATATATTTTTTCAGTTTCGTTAAAGTTCATTATTGTTACATTTGGAGGCAGATGTGTTTTTCTCCAAATATAAACCTCCCTTAAGTATATCGTAATATTAGCACCCCTATGTACTGTTAAAATGAAACTCCCAAAAATGAGTTTTAGCGGATGTTCCCATTTTATTGTGAGAACAATATTCAGAAAAGCGAATACATTGATATCATAAATATGAGACCATACTTAAATTTGAGATCGCACATGTTCTTAGAATTCAATATTTCTGTGGCTGTTACCACACAACAACTTCAAATAGCCTTAAAAGGATCGCTTAGAAAACAGTTGGATTATATCCGTATTAGGCTTAGCATGGATCCTCACATCGTGAGTTCAAACACGTTCGCGTAGGAAATACACAGGGAAGTGATTTCAGTGACGTCATCTTCTGCTGTTCGCCGTTACTGCAGGATTGTCACCCACTTCCAAATCTGATAAGACGAGCTAAAAAAAAATTCTAAATCACTGTCAAGATTGAGAACATGTATGATTTTAAATAAAAAAAGACATGTTTTCAAGTTTTCGAATAATTTATTCTGAGCTTTTATTAAAAAATATGTTACTTCACATAGGTTACTTCACATAGTTTACCTACGTTACTTCACATAGTTTACCTACGTTACTTCAACATAGTTTAACATTTCAAAAATTGTATAAACATTTTTTTAGACATAAAATTGTTTTAAACTACATTTTTTAAAAAAATTGTTGAAAATAAGAAGAAATTAGTTATTTATTATCATGTAAAGCGAAATTCTAGAGAAGTTTTTTTTCATTTCAGGAGAACAGTTAATTTATCTCATTTCTTGTGGGTTTTTTTATGATTTGGGTAGTGTATGGCTATTCTATCTTATGACTAATTCTGTGCAGACAAGTCATAAATATTATTTACAGAAGCGTGAATACACATTAAAGATGCATAATTTTTTTCCCTTGCTTTCGAAACTCAGATTATGATTTTAATTCTTATGAAAATTAATGAGAATGAGAGAATATAAATAAATACAAAAAATATGATAATATATGTTTTGAAATGCTAAGTTATCATAAAATATCATGTAATGCAAGCTAAGTAAACTATTATATTTTGTGCGTTTTCACCAAAATAACAGTGTAGAATGGTATTTTCTACTGTATCCTTTAAAGAATAAAAAGAAGATCTGTTCTATTCTTCAAATCAAACCATCTAAAGCAGACAATTTAAGAGAAGACGTTCGGTTAATGAAATCTGTCCTACTGAACCATGAAAGTTAAAGTAAGATGGAGATGCTTGGCGTGAAAATAAGTAACGCTGTCTAAAAGTCCCCAAACCAGAGTGATACGCCCAAACCAAATCACACTGGGTATTAAAGTCCGTCTCAAAAAGTTTAGACAAAAATCTTTTGGAGTCACAAAATTTCACTAAAAAGGTTTACTTGGAAAAAATTTTGATAGTAAGGATCAGGCAGGTATAAATAATTAAAAATATCTTGAATCATAAGGAAAATAGTAAACAATATTTTTTGAATTAATAGGAAAATTACCAACAAAAAAATCAATCTCAAAAATGTAGAGAAAATCAATTTAATGCACGTTTAATGGCCGAATTTCGCATTTTATATCTTGAATCGTATTTATTTTTGATATGGTAAAAACACGATATCCCGTGAATTTAAAAGATTTAGTAACGCTATTGATTCAATTTTATACCAAACAGCCAATATAGCCGTTTTAACTCTTTTAGGGTGAAATATTATTCTTCATTTGCTTCAAATGTACAATTTAACATCATTAAATCCGAACCGAATGTCTACCATTTCATCACCTTAGAGCTCTGTCACGAATTTGTGGTTTTGGAGACATGCATTGACTCATTTTCTAGAGGAAATGTGCAGTCTTTCCCATATAAAATCACAAAATAGCATTTTGGCAAACGGGTTTCGCATAAGTTTTTCACCCATCATCTTCTTCAACTAACTCTAACCAATTAGCTAGACAAAAAAAATCACGAAGTCCACATCTCTCTTATTACCAAGTAAGCATTTTGTTGAACGATCCTTCCATAATTTGTCATGTTTATTGATATTTTATTTTACTTCAATTTCTACAGATTGAACCCATTCATTTTTTATATATTTTTAACCTTAAACGTTTATGAGGCTTAGACGCACTTAGAGCTTCAGTTATGCTATTGTTTTATTTTAAATCGATAAATGGGAAATTTTATTGTTTTACGTTAAGTTTTATATTAAAGACAAAATATGTACATGAATAAATTTAAGTACTCTTCGGTACGACTAGTTTTCATCTTCCTTTCTACCTAATGCTCATTCAATATTTTGTATTGTTTATATAACATTTTTACATTAACGATTCTCGATTAAAGACTTTTAATAAATAAAAAATGAGCATCAAACGGTAAATTTCGTTTGGAATTATTCTTTTATAGCGTATGCCACGAAAGAACTTATAACATCATATGAAAACCGATACCCAATCAGCTTATAAGTATTCGTCATTTACTTGTATAAAAAATTACATTGCGCGAAAGGTCAAGCACAATTTTGGAGGTCTCGCAAAGTTTTTCAGTGGTAAATTTATGAGACATTTTGAGCTTTTAAAAAATATTAAAACAAAAAAAATGCATTCATAGCGCAAAAAAAATGTGTATTTTTAGGGCTTTAAACCACATTAAATTATTGTGCCCCTCAACAAATAAACAAAAGATCATATTATTAAAAACAAGAAGTTCATAAAGAACTAAAATAGCCTACTTTCCTGTTACTTAAATACTTACTGAAGTTCTAATCGGGAAAAAAACTAGGTTCCTAAAGTAAATATCATCAACAGCCGTTTCTACACTAGATTTATACACATTAGAAAAAAAATCGAAACACAGCACCCAGCTATAATTTAAACTTCTAAAAGCCAAAATCAACTATTTTCCTTAATATTCGTTCGCAAATTAATTAAATATTATTTATCATCTGCTCGTGATTTATTTGTAGTTCGAAGAATAAATATTTATTAATAACAAAAGTAATGAAACTACTCCGAACTGCATTAAAAAACAAGAAATGTAAATTAAAACTAAGCATAATTGCATGCAAAAGCATGCCTTGCCGCTTTCTTGGTAGATAATTAATGAATAATCAAAGAATCAAATTGTTCTACATTTTATGAGGTCATTCCAAACTGATTCATGAAAATATTATTTTGCTTCAAATATGTTTAAATAAAGTTTCTCATGCCATTGTTGATTTGGCAACAGTGATTTAAATGACTCAAAATTGAATTTCAATGCTAATTCAATGGGAAATTCGCCGACAGATAGTAGATTTATGTCCGTCCGGACGTACAGACAGACGGACAAAAAGTATGAAAGTTGGGTATCTGAGGTCATAGCTTTCTAACAAAAAAAGAATTTTTAAGATCCGATGATTAGAACCGATTTTGGAAGGGGGGTACAGACAGACAAACGGACAGACAGGCGGACAGACAGACGGACAGACATACGAACAGACAGACATACGAACAGACAGACAGATGGACAGACAGACAGATGGACATCAACCGCATTTCAATACCTACAGTGATTTAAATGACTCAAAATTGAATTTCAATGCCAATTCAATGGGAAATTCGCCGACAGATAGTAGATTTATGTCCGTCCGGACGTACAGACAGACGGACAAAAAGTATGAAAGTTGGGTATCTGAGGTCATAGCTTTCTAACAAAAAAAGAATTTTTAAGATCCGATGATTAGAACCGATTTTGGAAGGGGGGTACAGACAGACAGACAAACGGACAGACAGGCGGACAGACAGACGGACAGACATACGAACAGACAGACATACGAACAGACAGACAGATGGACAGACAGACAGTTGGACATCAACCGCATTTCAATACCTACAGTGATTTAAATGACTCAAAATTGAATTTCAATGCTAATTCAATGGGAAATTCGCCGACAGATAGTAGATTTATGTCCGTCCGGACGTACAGACAGACGGACAAAAAGTATGAAAGTTGGGTATCTGAGGTTATAGCTTTCTAACAAAAAAAGAATTTTTAAGATCCGATGATTAGAACCGATTTTGGAAGGGGGGTACGGACGGACAGACGGACATCGACCGCATGTCAATACCTACTTTTTCATTTTTTTAATTCTTTCGAATTAAAAAAAGAAAAGTAGGCTAAAAATCCTTTCAAAACATACTTTTAAATATATATTTATAAGAAAAATTAGTTTCTATAAGCAATATTTGTGTGCAATTTTCTCCTCGGGTTGAAGAGGTTATAGATTCATCCTAAATATTGCTAAAATTAACATTGAAAAAAAAATAGAAAATAACTCTTATATCTAAGTTCTTACAAACTAGTAAAACTGGACAATGACGTCTCTTATTTTAAACTCTTAATTTTTTTTCCTTCTTTTCTCTGTAATGTGTCAAGAAAAGAAACTTATTTTCAGCAGTTCCCGTTTATTACTCTTTGAAACTGCTTTTATTGCAATCCTATGTACTGAGAAAAATCTCCCGTGGGTAATTTTCTTTTCACTTACCTGGCAAATATATATTTCCTACTCTTTAACACGAAGACACGACTATGTAAACAGCTATACCAATTTTATAAACACAACTGTATAAAATGTGACATGGATTTAGTAAGTTTACCTTCTTGATTAAATGCATAGAATTTAATATTCCTTTCAATGACATAATCTTTGCTCTCTTCAATTTATTCAGCACTATTTGCGTTTATAAATTGGTAAAATCTAATAATGAGTGATAAAGGTAATACCTTAGTCATAAAATTGATCCTTAGTGCATATTCATCTTTTCTACTAAGGTTCATATACATTGTGCAAGAATACTGTGTGCATATAATTTATGAAAATCTTGTTTTACATAACTTGGGAACCAAGGATAATTTTTAAGTTTTTAAAAAACAATGTCAAGTATGCTCCTTTAAAAATGTTTAATTTTTTTTTAATGAATAGAATTTATTTCTGTACTATGGTACAATCGAGCTATTTCTCCATTGATGTAAAAATGGGCAAGAAGTCAGTGTCCTTACAAAACTTAGGAAATAAAGATAGTTTTAAGAAATAATGTCAAGTATGCGGCTTGAAAAATATGTTTGGAAAAATATTTTTTTTAATGTATGCTATTTGTTTCTGTACTATGGCACAATAATGCTATTTCTCCATTGATGTTCTCATAACTTGGGAACCAAAAATAATTTTAAGTTTTAAGAAATAATACCAGGTATGCACCTTGAAAAATATGTTTGAAGGGCAAGAAATCAGTTTCCAAACAGTGAAGTAAGTACAAAACTTGAGTTCCTTCCTTAGTAATTCTTTTGTCCTTTTTATAATCTCGTTGAAATAAAAATATCTGTAGCACATTCCGACAAACCGTGATCGTTAAATCGTATTTGAATCTGCTCCATAGGCAACCTAAGATAAGTTATTCGAAAGAAGTATTCGCCAAAAAAGTATTTTATCAATGATCGTGAACACCTTTTTCTGGAATTTAATGACATAGAGCCTTATACCATGATTTTTTTACAGTTTTTAAGGCTCACTAAAGAACATCTGAAATTATTTATTACGTTGAGTTTAAACATTATTGGTTAAACCTTATATTACACAAAGAAGAGAAAGACCTAAATTATTGTAGTAAAATTTTTTATATGCTTTGAAGTAGGATTGTTTTGGACGGAACGTTAAAGAAGAATTGTTTAGTCTATATTTAAAGAATTGACTGCTTGTAAGGGTGATTGGATACGTCATGTACGTGGGCCTTGGCCCACGCTGGACTCTCGCTCGTTGAATGATGATGAGCATAAATCTTCCTCGAAAATCATTAAGGCCACCTCTAATCATTAAATATGTTTCGAGAACTTCCTTGAATATCTTTCAGAACATTGATCCCTGTAACCTGTGACCATCAGCGAACTCATACCAATTATCGTAACTGGCTTGGGGTTGTGAAAAGGACACGCTTGAAGTTACAAATTAATTGGTCTTGACACACGAGGATTCATTTGAGATTCCAAGAAAGTTTACGGAACTATTAAGCTGTTAAAAATTACGAATACCCAGTGTCAATAGCACTCTTTTTGCTCTAGTTCTGAGTTAATTCAACAAATAAAACTAGAATACTATGGCACTAGAAGCTCAAACTATGCTACACGTGACAAAATTTTCCGGGTCTTTTCACTTTAGACAATATAAAATAAACGAATCTCATCTTGAGGAATCTTAATTATTTCACAATATTTCACAAGTTATTTATGAAATCTGCTTTTTCAAAGACAAAAATAAAGAATTTCAAAGAAAAAAGTTATTTTTCAAAAGAACTTACATTTCGAAGAATTTTCAAATTCGTCTTCTTCAGAATTTACAAAGAAGTAAACAAATTTAGAAAACGTCCGTCGTAATTTAAGATCCAGAAAGGGGAAATACTTTGATACTTCAACCGAAACTAGGATGTGAACTAACTTCTTTGTGCAATTTATCGAGTAGAAAAATAAATTTGGAAAAAGGTTGGCGAAATTTAAGACTAGGAAAGAGGAGGTAATGCGATGCGATTCTATAGCCGAAATCTAGCCGAAAGTATATTGCTTTCTTTTACAAAGACCGAACTTAAGATTGCATGTGAGTTGTATTTTCCAACTGTTTTCTTAAAATTTCTATTATAGCTCAAAAAGTCATTTCTTCTGAAAATTACCATATCAAAATATAATCCTAGAACCAAGTGAAAAACTTTCAATTGCAATTTTTTTAATTATTGACTGGTTGACAGCGTAAAAATATACACTACTTTGGGTGTCACTTCCACATGCACAAAGTCCCAATATTGCTGAAACCTATCTCTGTAAGAATTTATACAAACGGGTGTCCAGAGAGGGTTTTTTTATAAATATAATATTACTAGTTTTGAGTACACGTTTCGCTTATTAACTACTTTATTAATTCCTCCTTTTAAATACTCAATTTTGACTAGAGACTTTTTCAGAGATGTTTTGCTTATTGAATCGTTTATTAATCCCAACTTTAAACACTTATGAATTATGTATTTAAATACATTTAATTGTAAACTTTGAACTGTCCTTTAAACAGTAAATGAACAATTTAAATGGAAAACGAATTTATTTTTGTTGGAAAATCATTGAGCTTCATTGAAAACTAATGATTAACTCTCCGGGCGTAAAAGTGTTTAAAAAAAATACCTTCTCCCGCGTATTCGTTGAAGTATACTCCGAAAAAACAACCCACAATTCGACACCCACAAATTAAAACAATTCGAAGACATTTATCATCAACTTTTTAAGATTAATGATTGGTAAGGGAGGGTAACTCTCAATGCATCAAAGGAAAAATCCGTGCAAATGCCTTTTTTTTACAGGAGGTAGGCACCGTAAAAAAAATTATTACTTTTTCTTTAAGAAATTTTATAAAAGGGTGTCCAATATCAGTACTAAAAGTTTTTTGTTGCAATAAATATATTTGCTAATTTTGACAGGTATAAATCAGGACACTTATTAAATCTCGCCTTTCTTTAAATACTTAACTATGCATTTTAATATATCCTATTGAAACCATTGTTCATATCTTGATACTTCCACTTCCATAATTAAAACATCTTCAAAAACTTTCTAAAAAAACAAAAAAGAATATGTGCGGCATATTCGAGTGTACGAATTTTATTTTATTCGCATAAGAATACATTTTTTAGGATAAATAAAAAAATAAAATAAAAATTCTTTCACCGCGGTTTTGCTGGGAATGAATAATAAAAACTAAAAAAAAAAAAGAAAGAAAGAAAGAAAGAAGAAAAAAAAGTTTAAAGAAGAACAACGCGATCTTTTCGGCCAGCTGGACGAAGGCATAAGGAGGGCACACCTGCCCAAAAACATTCGGGTTCCTGACATCAATATTTCATCATGTTATGGCTGCTGACACTTTCAAATCCTATACAGTATACATTAACATAGAGACAAATTAATTTTTATTTTTAATTAAAAAAACTAATTGGAAATTTGAAAAACAAAAAAATTTAGGTCGAGGCATTATGGAGACACACCTTCCCAAAAAATTTTGGATTTCTAAGATCAATATTTCATGATTTCTTATGGCTATATTTCATTATGGCTCCGAACACTTTAAAAGAGATTACTTTTTTTTAATATAGAGAGAAATCATTTTATCTCATGTGATTGTTGTGAGTTGCAATGATGATTTGATTTGATTAAAAATACCCTCCTTATTATGTTTTTTGAATGAGCATTAATTTTTGCATTTTTTTAATAATTTAAGTAACTCGAATTCTATTTTTTTTGTATATTTTCAATGACTTCTTTTTCGATGCGCTGTAATTTTTGACGTATCACACTTGTATGTATCATTTGTATATTATGAGTATAAAAATAGGTGACGGACGGACCTTTATAAAAAAAAATTGCATTTTTTACTTCATTAACGTAGTGTAGAAGCTGAAACTGTTAAATGAGTCTTGAAGTGAATTCTACAAAGGTCCATATATGTGGACCTCTTGAGTGAATTTACCTTCATGATTAAATGCATTGAATTTAATATTCCTTTTAATGCCATGATCTTCCCTCTCTTAAGTTCATTTATTATTCTTTGTGTACCTAAATTGCCTGAAGGTAATAAAGGTTGATAAAGGTAATGCCTTAGTTATAAAATTGATTCTTTGGATATATTTTTTGTATTTACATAATTTGGAAACCAATGATAATTTAAAGGTTTAAAGAATAACGTTAAGTATGGGCCCACAAAAATATATTTAAATAAAATATATATACTATATATATTACTGAAGTGAATTTATTTTCTGTACTATGGTACAAAAAAGTTAAATTAATCAAATTATTGAAAATTCAAAAATCTGTTATTCATCGAAAATTCCATACCGTATTATGCTAATATATTTTGTATTTCATAGAAAAAAAATTTAATATTGCTTACATTTAAAAGAAGTTGAACATTTCATATCAACATCCAATATTGAAATTACTTATCACATTCAAAACATCCCTCAATAAATATTTTTTTTAAATAATCTCTTTTTCAATACAAAAACTAAAAATTGTTAACACCCACTGACAAAAAAAAAACCTTATCGACAAAACAAATGAAACCTGATCGTCGAAACTAACGAAACACGATCGGGAATATGTACCATGGTCAACCTTAGATGAGTAATCAACCACTTAAAATTATTTAACAATGACCGTAAACACCTTTTTTGGCCCCTAAATCGCCATATAGCCTTATATAGACCGCCTTCCACAACTCAGCATCCCAAATATTTTGATTGTGGAAGCGTCCACTTTGTAAAAAGGCACAGAACCTAAAGGAGGCAGGGTTGCCAATCCCATGGTGTTTGGCGAGCCTGCGGATTGTTGGGTTAGTTTGGTTGGAAATAATGTGTTGTCACACTAAAACTACACATAGGTTATTAGTGAAAGGAGGATTATAGTTAATTGCTGAAGGTCGTCATCAACTGCACATGCATCTCTATCTTGACTTGATCGTCAATAGATTTGCATCTGTAGTATGTATTAGTTAAAATATTCAGTATCACTTCGGGGAACGCTATAAGTAAAAAAAATAGTTATGCAATAATAGTGTACCTATGCAAGTTCGAACTGCCCTTCAGTTGAGAAACCATTTCTAAACCTTAAGGAAATAGGCGCCTGCAAAAGAAATGAATCGCCAAATATAGTAATTCTGGATTAACCCAAAATCTTCCTTATCCCATTTCGTTTTACGAGTAATAGTTTGGACTCGTCTAAAACACACGTCATAGATGCTAAGAAGTGGTGGGAGGACTATCCCATGATTTGTTTTTAAGTATTTAGTTGCTCAATGAAAACCATTTTTTTTTGAACAAAATATTACAAGAAATTTCGGACTTAAATTTTATTAGTAAATAATATACGTTGAAGGAGGATTGTTTTGTCTACAATCGGGAATTGAAGGAGTTTAATTGCTAGTAAGGGTGGTTGGAAACGTCATGTTCAGCAGGACTTAGCCCACGCTGGACTCTCGCTCGTTGAATGATGATGAGCATAAATCTTCCCCGAAAATCATTAAGGCCACCTCTAACCATTAAATATGTTTCGAGAACTTCGTTGAATACACTTCAGAACTTTGATCTCCGTAAGCTATGACCATCAGCGAACTTATGCCAATTATCGTAACTGGCTTGTGGTTGCAAACTGGACACGCTTGGAGTTACAATTAATTAGTCTCTGAACATTATGATTCAGTTGAGAAACCGATCAGGTTTAAGGAACTAGTTGAGATGTTCAAAATTACGATATCCGTCTCCAAAAGCGTGACTTTAATTCAACCAAATAAAACCAAAGATCACTAGAAGTTCAAAATTGGACATACGGGAGAAAAAAATTTAAACGCCTAAAAACTTTAGACGATAGTAAAGCTACGATTATCATCTCAGGAAATATTAAAAAATCAAAATCAATTTTCGATATTTCAGTAAATTATTTCTGAAATCTTCTTTTTCAAAGAAGGAAATATGTATAAAATACATATATGTATAAAAAAATGTATCTTTTAAAAAAACTTAAGGCTCAAGTGATTTTCCAAAAGAGAAACCCACTTATCGGCCAATTTTCAAATCCGTCTTCTTTAGAATTTACATAGAAGTAAAGAAATTTAGAAAACGACCGTCGTAATTTAAGATTGTAGCGAACTTATTTTGTATTATTATTTTGTGCAGGATTATTTCACGAGAGTAATTATTACATTTTCTCTCGCAACGACTCAACTAACGTCTCGCGCAGTTCTATTTTTAAAAAATCAGTTTGTCTTTTTTGCCTTTCGAAAAGTTATGTTGTTTTTTTGGCTTTGTGAATTAGAATAAAAGTTAAGTTCATCTGTATTCTCTCATTTATGTTCACTGAATTCAAGTAACATTGCTATAAGATCTAGAAAGGAAAATACTGTTGATACTTCAGCGGAAATCAGGAAGTGAATAAACTTCTTCAGAATTTATAAAGTAGCAAATAAATAATAGACAAAGGCTTACGAAAGTTAAGACTGGGAAAGAGGAGGCTCTCCGATACTATACATATTGCTTTCTTTTACAAAGACCGAACTTAATGTTGCATGTGGGTTGTTTTGGCCAACTTTTGTCTGAAAATTTCTGTTGTAGCTCAAAATGGTATTTCCTCTAGAAATAACCATATCAAAATGTAATCTTAGAAACAAGTGAAAAAACGTTTCAATTGCGATTATTTTTACTGGCAGGCACCGTAAAAATGTACATTTACTTAGAGTGCCATTTCCATATGGAAAAGGTTCCATCCGTTAAAAATATTCTTGAAATCAATTTCTTTACGGTAATTCTTATGTAAACGGGTGTACAACATCAGTACTTTTAAAAAGCTTTTTTTTGTACTAAGGTAAGGTAATCGTTTCCGGCTGCCTATTTCTAGCCTCCTTCAGGAGCTTTAACACAGCCAATAACGCCTCGTATTTTAGAACCCTGGTCAAGTGACGATTTTTTTGTACTAATTTTGACTAGGTATGTTTCACTCGTTAAATCTCACCTCCCTTTAAATACTTAACTATGTATTAAAATATATTTTATTGAAACTTCACAACATCCTTAAACAGTTAAGTAACAATTTTAATGAACTGCTAATTTATTTTTGATGGAAAGTCGTTGAAGTCGTTCATTGAAAACTAATGATTAAGGGGATACGGTACCCAAAACATTATTTCTAGAAATAATAACATAAACTTGTAAATTATAGGGGGTTTATATAATGTTTACTCTAAATAAACATTTTTCTGGCAATAAAAACAAATATTTACAAGTAGTTTTTCATTTATTTAAAAAAAGTCAACATTTTGAACTTTTTTTAAATGTTACTCCTCTTTCAATTTTGAGAATAACTCCACCAAACTTCTATAGTTTCTTTTTAGAACTATTTATTTAAGAACTGTGCATGGATTTTATAATGTGAGCTACAGTTAAAAAGTACCATGCATTTATGCTGAAAATCGCAAAAAATTACAAATTATTGAATTCAACATTTTTTTAAAAAACAACTAAACATAGTTTACCTTATTCCATGCACAGTTTTGTGCACCATTTATATAAGAACACAGGTTAAAAATTTCAAAATTTTAACTTAATTAGCAAAAAAGCCTTAGGGATTTATTAAACACAAGAATTGAAAAAAAAAACGCGAAACAGAAAAGAACAGTTGAAAGCAGACGAAATACGTATTCAAACTGGAATGACTCCAGAAAATATCTAATAACTTTTTTCCTACAGAAGATATCATTATGAAACTTTCAGTAAATATTCAGAAAAATATTTTGAATATCAAAAGTAAAGTGAATATCAAAAGTAAAAACTGAAAAAATTACAAAAAAATTCTAAAAATACACCGAAAAATTAATTTCCAGTTAAATTCAGTTCAGTTATGAAATTTAAGACATGAGGAAATTTTGCATTATTTTTCTTAACTTAACGTACAAAATTACATCGGAATTATTCGACAGTTCAGTTTAGATAACTATCAAACACTAGTGTTATAATTGTTTTAAATTTTGCAATCTTTAAACTTAATATGTCAAATAAAACATCGGCATTTCTTTTACATTTAAATATCCAGCGAAACATTTTATTTGAAACAATTGTCCTTTTCTAATTATTATGAAAATATTTTAGTTTATATATTTAAAATCTTAAGTCTCATTTCTTATAGCTATAAAGTAAAAATATATCTTTGAAAATTTGTTAAAAAATGACAAACAATTAAAAATTTAAAAAAAAAATACAATCTATGATGACTATTTTCAAACTTTATCCGTTGGATATAAAAAGTAATTAATTTTAACTATTAATTTCATACACAAAAAATTATCAAACAACTTTGGGATTTTTAACTTCAAGCAACATAAACAAAAAGTTGATGACGATAATTTTGAATATATACTTATTTATTCCTGAGGTAATGCTCATTAAAAAGGTGATGTACCCTACTCCATTTAAAATTTGTATTTCTCTATCGCTTAGTTAATATTCCAAAACTTATTTGAATTTTTTTCTGTTTGCTGAAAACAAAAGAAAAGTTTACACACAATTTTATTTTGACGAGCTTCATTGTAAACGAAATAAGTTATATGAAAAAATTTCATTGTTTAAGAAGAATATGTGTTTTAAATTAAAATTATCAATTTGGAATTTAAACGTAAACTTCAATGCCTTCTGAAGTCTTTTCTATGACTTTTGAATTTGTAGATAAAAGTTAATTTTTACTATAATTTTAACAAGGGTTTTATAATTTACTAACTATAGTCACTTAGCTAAAAAAATCAAAATATT